>JACEVL010000080.1:460000-505000 GCA_020284085.1 Aporrectodea caliginosa
TTAGCAATTTGACTAATCATGTTCATCTCTGGTATGTATGTATGTATGTATGTATGTATGTATGTATGTATGTATGTATGTATGTATGTATGCATGCATGCATGTATGTATGTATGTATGTATGTATGTAAGTATGTATGTATGTATGTATGTATGTATGTATGAATGTATGTATGTATGTATGTATGTATGAATGTATGTATGTATGTACGTATTTAGGTATGTACGTATGTATGTGTGTATGCATGCATGTATGTATGTAATACTATGTATGTATATATTATGCATGCATGTATGTAGACCTAAGTCCAAGTAAGAGCTCACTGCTAAGCGCTCGCTTAGCACATAGTCTTCTTCTCTCCAACCAGATCTGCTGGACTACAACGCTTCAACTGCTCGCATTGCTTTTCTCCAATGCAAATGTAAACGTACCCGGTACACGTTTTTCTAAGCGACCGTATGTCCAAGGCCAACACCATCCATGAGATGGTTCCGTACCTTTCTGTCTGTCTATGTTTGTCTGTCTGTGTCTGACTATCTGTCTGTGTCTGTCTGTCTGTATCTGTCTATTTGTCTGTCTGTGTCTGTCTGTGTTTGTCTGTGTTTGTCTGTGTCTGTCTGTCTGTCTGTGTCTGTCTGTGTTTGTCTGTGTCTGTCTATGTCTGTCTATCTGTTTATGTCTGTCTGTCTGTGTCTGTCTGTGTCTGCCTGTGTCTGTCTGTGTATGTCTGTCTATGTATGTCTGTCCGTCCGTCTGTCCGTCTGTCGGTCTGTCCGTCCGTCTGTCTGTCTGCCCGTCCGTCTGTCTGTCTGTCCGTCCGTCCTTCCGTTCGTCTATGTGTCCCAGGTCCGGTCGATAGTCGCAGTTCCTAGATTCGACCATAATTCTGGTTCGTCGAATTGTAATGACTTCCTCGTCACGTAACAATCGTCGACCAAATGTATCTTATTACGCACGCGCCACTGATTGGCTGATTGTCTGCCACGCTGTAGAATGGCGAACGAGAGGCAACAAAGTATCGTCAGTGCCAGGTCGATGACCACCACGGTCTGTCAAACAAGTGATTAGAGTATTCCTCATTTTGAAGTTCAAAGGTGGAGCATTTGGGAGAGAGAGGGAGACTGGAGAGGGAGAGGAGAGGGAGAGGAGGGAGAGGGAGAGGGAGAGGGAGAGGAGAGGGAGAGGAGAGGGAGAGGGAGAGGGAGAGGGAGAGAGGAGAGGCAGAGGCAGAGGCAGAGGCAGGGAGAGGCAGAGGGAGAGCGAGAGGAGAGAGAGGGAGAGGGAGAGGGAGAGGGAGAGGGAGAGGGAGAGGGAGAGGGAGAGGGAGAGGGAGAGGGAGAGGGGAGAGGAGGGAGAGGGAGAGGGAGAGGGAGAGGGAGAGGAGAGGCAGAGGGAGAGGGAGAGGGAGAGAGGAGAGAGGCAGAGGGAGAGGGAGAGGGAGAGGCAGAGGGAGAGGCAGAGGGAGAGGGAGAGGAGAGGGAGAGGGAGAGGCAGAGGCAGAGGCAGAGGCAGAGGGAGGCAGAGGCAGAGGCAGAGGCAGAGGGAGAGGGAGAGGAGAGGGAGAGGCAGAGGCAGAGGCAGAGGCAGAGGCAGAGGCAGAGGCAGAGGTTGAGGCAGAGGCAGAGGCAGAGGCAGAGGCAGAGGCAGAGAGAGAGAGAGAGAGAGAGAGAGAGAGAGAGAGAGAGAGAGAGAGAGAGAGAGATAGAGAGGCAGAGGCAGAGGCAGTGGCAGAGGCAGAGGAAGTGGCAGTGGGAGATGCAGAGGGAGAGGGACGCGGGCACGCTGAGAAGTGGGGGAAGGGAACGGCCATATGCAACGAGGTTGCGTCATTTGACTTGATTTAGCAACATTAGTTTATCGAAATATTTCTGGACAAGCATTTTTGCATCTGCTGTGCCTCCTCTGATCCTCTGGATACCGGACTCGGACCTCCCTCGGACTACTCTTTTGGACAACCCTTCTGACTAGACGCAGCACTCGTGAATAGGCTGGTGCCCTGCGCTTGGCTTTAGAGTGGCGCTTTAGAAGTTTGGCCGACACTGCCCTGAATTTCCCTTGATAGTATCAGCAGGATATACCTAAACTGTGGTCACTCAATACCCAGCCAACCCCACGAATCTGTGCCAGTGCATATAGCTTAGAAACGCTGAAAACTTATTTTGAATCTAACTGTAACTGAAAATAGCGGATTGTTTAATCCTGTATGGCTGTCCTGTTGACAGCATCAACAAATTGCCTTTGAAAATTACTGAGTTGAAATATTTCTTGCAAGTTTCCTGTTGTTGTTGAATCTGATTGATTGATTGATTGAAACCAACCTCCTGCAACGTTATCGCTCTAAGAAAGGGTGGCCTCGTTAAGCGGGACCTTGATCCACTGGGGTTGTCTTCCCTATTGCTCCGTGGCCTCTTCTATTCTAATCATAACAGTCATTTTAACACTGTCTGTTAGTTAGCCTACTTGATGGAGGTCCGTAGAGTAGTGGTAACATCTTTGGCGTGAAGAGCAGTAGGAAGCGGAATCGCTTCCCGCAACCCTCCCAAAGGTCCACTCAGCCTATCATTGGTAAAATGAGATGTAGGACGTGATGGGCGCCTTGCATGGCTACCGTATACAGTTAAATTCGACTCCTGTGATAACTTGTGATCATATGTTCTTACTGATTTGTAATCATACTGCGTTTGTCCGCTTGAAATAATAAAGAATATCATTATTGTTTTTATTGTTATTTAATAAAAATTATGGTTATGGTTATAGTTAAAATTGAGTGCTTTGTGATGTGGTGCCGAACAACCTGGAGACAGACTGTCGTAACTATAATTGCCTGGGGTGCCTGCGCAACAGAATATAGCATATGTAATATTATGTATGTTGATGGACTTGTAGCTATAAGCTCGCGCGAACGATGCACTGAAAGCAACAGTAAAACAAGCTAATTATACAAGACTTAGCTCCTATCAGTACTTCAGTAGCTCTTTACGCGTTTTCTTTCGTACATGACGCCTCTACATCAGACAGTAGATGTGTTATTAATGTGTACAGAACGCTAGTCGTCATATTTTGTCTAGCAAAAAGCGCTTATCAACAGAACAAGACGTCCAAGAATGCCAATCCATCATAGAGCGAGATTACGCCAGCATGAAACAGTGTTACGCTCGAGTGAGATCTTCATTGGAGTGTTGAGAGAAAGAAGATAGGCCTACTCGTCGATTGTGGTGGCTTAGTGTCAGGTAATCGGCGTGGCGGGCTTCATAGCAACATAAAAGTGCCCAGTTGCAATCAACAACAGCTGGTCCATTAAGCAACAAGAAAGTGTTGCGTGTGGAAACCAAAGAGTTTCAGCCAAAGAGAACTTCAAATACCCTTTCTATGGGGTTATCGATTTATAAAATTAATGACAATCATTGTGGTAGATTTATGACTGTTATGAAAGGGAGTGCAAAGCATAATTGTACAGTAGGTCTATACTCTATTGGATTCTGCTTCTGCTTCCTGCTGCCACACGTGCTTATGTCATGTCTGAGCTTTTCCGCAGTTTAACCTTGTTGCGTTTGTGTCAACGAGTTTGTGTAATAAAGGAATAGTAAGCTTAGTATAATCTATGCACGTCATTTCATAAAAGCTACGATGATGTAACAATAATAATAATAATAATTCAAGGGAACTTTCGCATGATGCACCGGGGACGAGGACCACTAACTCCAGATTATTATTATTGATGGCAAACCTTAGGATAGTTTCTAAGTCCATGAGGGATCAAGTGTACCTCGGGGCATAATAATAATAATAATAATAATAATAATAATAATAATAATAATAATAATAATAATAATAATAATAATAATAATAATAATAATAATAAGGAGGAGGAGGAGGAGGAGGAGGAGGAGGAGTTCTAACCGTTCCAGACTTTTATCATTTTAATTAATCTTGAAGTCCCTGAGGGATCATGTTTACCTCGAAGCAAAAAAAATAATAATAATAATAAAAATAATTGTTTGCGTCCAACGCTATAACTTAGTCGCATTCAAAGGCACTTTTCCTGCAAACCCTGAAGACGAGGCCTGACCCTCCAGACAAAAATCCTGCTCCTTATAGCAATTTTTTATAAATCCTCAGGGATCCTTGATACCTCGGGTAAAAATAATAATATGATTCATTGCCAAAAATCGTTTGACGTCAATTTGTATTGAACCTCTCCCCTTGTCAAGAATTGTCAAACTTTTCAAACCCCCCCCCCATTTTGTTGTCAAAATTAATGGACGACCTCTAATCTACCTTAACAGGCGACCGTCATTTCATGTTTCAGTCCTGTATAAGAACGTTTATTGACTATCTTTCTCCCTTCTCAAGATGATGCAGGGCAGCCTCTCACAGTGACATTAGAAAATATCTAATGAAGTCCGGCCTCATACCTACCAATGTACTATAGGAATAACAGATAAATTTTAATGTAAATTTAAGAACACATAGCATCATAAACCGACTTACCTGCAGTCAGTGAACGGTCAGACGCGTGCCTCGTTCAAATATCACCACTTGGCGCCATCTACTTCCGTCAGGTCTTTCGACGACTGATCAATGGCTGCAGCCTGAATGATGAATACGACGACTATTATAGAACCATTAAAACCGTTCGCATTGGATGGCGCTGCATCCAACATCACGTCCACACACTCACCCATTCATATGCCCACCCATTGCATCGACTCTGTCGTCTTCTTCCCACGTTTCTCGGTCAGCTTGTTCCCTATCTCGTTTGTACGTTTTTTCAGCCGTTCATCTTCCATTTCGTCTTACATACATATACAAACATGTACAATTGTACATACATACATTTATGCGTGTTTGCATGCATGAATGCATGTATGTAGGCCTAAGTACATGTATATGTATGTAATTCAGAGACGGGTAACTAATCGATTAGATTCTAATCGATTAGTCAATCGATTAGACAAACAGCTAATTCTAATTCTAAGCGATTACCTGTTGCCTGATTCTAATTCTAATTATAATTGATTAGCAATATTTCGATAATTCTAATCGATTAGGTTTAGAAATTATGTTAAGATTGGGTTAACAACTGCTGTGTTAAACTGTTTGATTCAGTCAAAGCGACCAATTTCTGAAGTGGAAAGTGAAGGCTTCGAAGTCTAATGAGAGAAGCAGCTGCACAATATCGCATGCCAATAAGGAAAACCATGCGAGCTAAAGAGACTAACTTGCTACTGAAACTTGCTGTGCTTTAATTAAAATTTGGGAAATTCATGAGGCAAATATAGGCCTGTGTATGAATTATTGAAACCTAATTCTGATTTTTAATTTATTGATTTTGTTGTTGCTCCGAGGTAAACATGATCCCTCACGGACTTCAAGATTAATTAAATTGCTAAAAAGTCTGTTGCGGCTAGAACTCCTCGGACTCGGAAAAAGGCTGGCAAAGGTCCTTAGCTGCTGCTAATTCTGATCCTAATTAAAGATTCTGCTCATTCCTGTTCTAATCAATTAGCAATTTAACTAATCATGTCCATCTCTGGTATGTATGTATGTACAGTATGTATGCATGTATGTATGTATGTATGTATGTATGTATGTATGTATGTATGTATGTATGCATGTATGTATGTATGTATGTATGTATGTATGTATGTATGTATGTATGTATGTATGTATGTATGTATGCATGTATGGATGAATGTATGTATGTATGTATGTATGTATGGATGAATGTATGTATGCATGCATGCATGCATGCATGTATGTGTCATCACATTTAATATAGTGCCTTTAAATAGTTATGAGTATATGCAGAGATACATACATGCATGCATGCCTCTGTCATTCTCAGTCTCTGTCTGTCTGTCTGTCAGTCTGACTGTCATTCTCTGACTGTCGTCTGCCTGCCTGCCTGTCTGTCTGTCTCTTTCTTTGCCAGCTGTGAAACACTCACTTTGAAAGGCACCGTGAACCTGGAGGGTTAGTTCAAGTAAGAGCTCACGGCTAAGCGCTCGCTTAGTACGACGTCTTCCTCTCTCCAACCAGATCTGCTGGACTGACAGACTACAACGCTTCAATTGCTCGCACTGCTCGTCTCCAATGCAAATGTAAACGTACATGTTTTTCTATAGCGAATGTATGTCAAAGGCCAACACCATCCATGGGATGATTCCGTACCTTTCTGTCTGTCTATGTCTGTCTGTCTGTGTCTGTCTATCTGCCTGTGTCTGTCTGTGTCAGTCTATCTGCCTGTGTCTGCCTGTCTGTCTGTGTCAGTCTATCTGTCTGTGTCTGTCTGTCTGTGTCTGTCTGCGTCAGTCTATCTGTCTGTGTCTGTCTGTCTGTCTGTGTCAGTCTATCTGTCTGTTTCAGTCTGTGTCTGTCTGTGTCTGTCTGTCTGTCTGTCTGTGTCTGTCTATCTGTCTGTTTCAGTCTGTGTCTGTCTGTGTCTGTCTGTCTGTGTCTGTCTGTGTCTGTCTATCTGTCTGTGTCTGTCTGTGTCAGTCTGTGTCAGTCTATCTGTCTGTGTCTGTCTGTCTGTCTGTGTCAGTCTATCTGTCTATGCCTGTCTGTCTGTGTCTGTCTGCGTCTGTCTGTTTCTGTCTGTGTCTGTCTGTGTCTGTCTGTGTCTGTTTGTGTCTGTCTGTGTATGTTTGTGTATGTCTGTGTCTGTCTGTGTCTGCCTGTGTCTCTCCGTCCGTCCGTCCGTCTGCCTGCCTGTCTCTCCGTCCGTCTGTCTGCCTGCCTGTACGTCCGTCCGTCTGTCTGTCCGTCTGTCTCCCTATGTGTCCAAGGTCCGGTCGATAGCCGCAGTTCCTAGATTCGACCATAATTCTGGTTCGTCGAATTGTAATGACTTCCTCGTCACGTAACAATCGTCGACCAAATGTATCTTATTACGCACGCGCCACTGATTGGCTGATTGTCTGCCACGCCGTAGAATGGCGAACGAGAGGCAACAAAGTATCGTCAGTGCCAGGTCGATGACCACTACGGTCTGTCAAACAAGTGATTAGAGTATTCCTCATTTTGAAGTTCAAAGGTGGAGCATTTGGGGAGAGGGAGACGGAGAGGGAGAGAGAGAGGGAGAGGAGAGGGAGAGGGAGAGGGAGAGGGAGAGGGAGAGGGAGGAGAGGAGAGCGAGAGGGAGAGAGGAGAGGGAGAGGGAGAGGGAGAGGGAGAGGGAGAGGGAGAGGGAGAGGCAGAGGCAGAGGCAGAGGCAGAGGCAGAGGCAGAGGCAGAGGCAGAGGCAGAGGCAGAGGCAGAGGCAGAGACAGAGACAGAGGCAGAGGCTGAGGGAGCACAAAAGGGAGAGGGGAGGGAAAGGGCACACTAAGAAGTGGGGGAAGGGAACGGCCATAAATTATGCAACGAGGTTGCGTCAATAGACTTGATTTAGCAACATGAGTTTATCGAAATATTTCTGTGACACGCATCTTGACATCTGCTGAGCCCCCTCTGATCCTCTGGAAACCGGACTGAGACCTCTCTCGGACTACTCTTTCGGACAACCCTTCTGCCTAGACGCAGCGCTCGTGAATAAGCTGGTGCCCTGCAGAGGCAGTGGGAGAGGCATTTCGAGTGGCGCTTTAGAAGTTTGGAGATTACGATTACGATTTCGTGTTTCGAAAATACTGAAATTAGCAGCATGTCGTTCTCATTGGGTTTAGTCTCCCGACACTGTCATCTTGAACTCTTGTTTCCCCGTAATAGAACTGCTGTGGCTCAGTCTCACTGAGAGCGCTTCTGAACGGTTCACCCTATTGGAGGCGCTTTACAAATGATTAAATACAATACAACACAATACTGTCCTGACTCTCCCTTGATAGCCTGGAGCAGGAAATAGCTCAAATAGTCCACCAACCCACGAATCTATGACTGTACCTATAGCTTAGAAACATTAAAACTTATCTTGAATCTAAATGTAACTGAAACTAACCTGCTGCTACGTTATCGCTCTAAGAAAGGGTGGCCCCGTTAAGCGGCACCTTGGGGATTTCCTTCCCCATTGCTCGCTGGCCTCTTCTATTCTAATCAAAGAATGTTAACTCCGTTCGTTACCTGGTGGGTTCAATAAAAAAATTATGGCTATGGTTATGGTTAAAATTGAGTGCTTTGTGATGTGGTGCAGAAAAATCTGGAGACAGACTGTCTTAACTATAATGCTTGGTGCATGCGCAACAGAATATGTAGCATATGTTGCTGGCCTTGTAGCTATTAGCTCGCGAGAACGATGCACTGAAAGCAACAGTAAAACAAACTAATTATACAAGACTTAGTATCAGTAGCTCTTTACGCGTTTTCTTTCGTACATGACGCCTCTACATCAGACAGTTGATGTGTTATTAATGTGTACAGAACGCTAGTCGTCATATTTTGTCTAGCAAAAAGCGCTTATCAACAGAACACGACGTCTAAGAATGCTAATTCATCATAGAGTGAGATTACGCCAGCATGAAAACAGTGTTACGCTCGAGTGAGATCGTCTCTGGAGTGTTGAGGGAAAGAAGATAGGCCTACTCGTCGATTGTGGTGGCTTAGTGTCAGGTAATCGGCGTGGCGGGTTTCGTAGCAACATAAAAGTGTCCGGTTGCAATCAACAACAGCTGGTCCATTAAGCAATACGAAAGTGTTGCATGTGGAAACACAGTTTCAGCCAAAGAGAACTTCAAATACCCTTTCTATGGGGTTATCGGTTTATAAATGACAACCATTGCGGTAGATTTATGACTATTATGAAAGGGACTGCAAAGCCTAATTGTACAGTAGGCCTATAGAATTCTGCTTCCGGCTGCCATACGTGCCTATGTCATGTCTTACGTTTTCGCAGTTTAACCTTGTTGCATTTGTGCAGGGCCACTGCCAGCCTCTCGCAGTGACATTAGAAATGCCGCATGCAACCAGTTGCGTCTACGACAGCTTGGAATATTAAATAAACGAATATTGAATTGAATTGGAAAAAAGACCTGTGCGTCATACCTCGCTCTAGAAATCAACGGTTTCGCAGAGCGCGTAGAGCTGCGCAACAAGTCAAACATCCACCTCGTTTACGGGTTCAAGTGCATGATGGCTAAAACCAGCTTCTAAATTACGTAGATTTCTTCTAGCTATATGTTAGGATTCTAGAACACACTTGTTGAGATCTCTTATAAACATGTACTGGTCATGTTCTTAGCGCTTTTAGGGCTTCCTCTGAATGAATAATTTAAACTGCGCTTTATAAATCCCAGATACACGCATCCATAGCCTACATATCATTCACCATACATCCATCTGCTAGACTGGGAGGTCCTCCAACTTCCAAGAAGACATTTGTACAGCGCTAAAAAATCCTCTGAATTAATAATTTATTAGACCTCCCAGTCTAGTTACGGCGATAGAAAACAGTCCCTCACTGCTGCCAGCCAGAAATTAATCACATCAGCGCGTATATACATCAATCAAAAAAGCAATCAATCAATATTCGTTTAATCATGATTCCAAGCTGACACAGTCGCAACTTATTATAAACAGAAAATATCTAATGAAGTCCGGCCTCATACCTGCCAATATACTATAGGAATAACAGATAAATTTCATTGTAAATTTAAGAATACATAACATCATAGACCGACTTACCTGCAGTGAAAGGTCAGACGTGTGCCTCGTTCAACTATCACCACGTGGCGCCATCTACTTCCGTCAGGTCTTTCGACGACTGATCAATGGCTGCCTGAATGATGAATACGACGACCATATATAGAACCATTAAAACCGTTCGCATTGGATGGCGTTGCATCCAACATCACGTCCATGCACACACACCCATTCATTTGCTCATCCATTCATCCATCCACTCTATCGTCTTCTATCCACGTTTCTCCGTCAGTTTGTACGCTTGTTCTCTATCTCGTTTGAGCGTTTTTTCATCCGTCCACCTTCCATTTCGTCTTTGGCAGAGTTGAGAGGACAACGGATGGACAAAGGACAACGGACGAGGACAGAGTTGAGAGGACAACGGACGAGGACAGAGTTCAGACGACAACAGACGAGGACAGAGTTGACAGGACAGACGGACGAGGACAGAGGACAGAATTGAGAGGACAACGGACGAGGATAGAGTTGAGAGGACAACGGACGAGGAAGTTGAGAGGACAGACGGACGAGGACAGAGTTGACAGGACAACGGACGAGGACAGAGGACAGAGTTGAGAGGACAACGGATGAGGATAGAGTTGAGAGGACAACGGACGAGAACAGAGGACAACGGACGAGGACAGAGAACAGAGTTCAGAGGACAACGGACGAGGACAGAGTTTGGAGGACAGCCGATGAGGACAGAATTGAGAGGACAACGGACGAGGACATAATTTAGAGGACAACCGATGTTGAGTTGAGAGGACGTTATGATCAGCTTGTTGTTGTCAGTGATTTCTTCTCACCGGTGCATTATTGCAGGTGCTGTATTCGACTGGTGCTGCTGATGATTATGATGATGCCAGATTGTTCTCATCCCACCGAAACTGAAGAAACACCATCACATAGATGATAATTGTCGGTGGAAGGGAGGGTCGTAGCCACTCAGTGTCCTCTGAACCTCGAACCAGGAACGCATCGACGAAAACACTTCAATTGGTCCAACGACGCAGAAGTCGTCTGCCAAACGAGGAGTCCAGTTACCGCGCTTTCTGACGGAAGCAGTTCCAAACCGCACGGGTTGTGATCAGATTTTCCACTGCTGCACGGGGTAAGATAAGACGACATTTAATTCAGCACGCGGTATGCTAAGACCGTGCGCTAATCGCTGCATGCGATGACACGACTGTTATCGATTGCAGTAGCTACTCCTATGTCGGAGCTCAGAATGAGCTTCGCCCAAAACGAATAAAACCCTGGAAATTGTTTTCTAGTTTCCCGTCAACCGCTTAATTGCCAATGCAATATTCTTGTAAGTTGTAGTGCCAGTCCGAAGCCTGGATAAAGGAGGAGGGCGACGCTAACTATCTTCGTTATGATACAACGTCGTCAACCAGAAACTATGCATCATTACCGCTTGATTGCAACTTCGCCAAAGGATTGGGCGTTATTCACTTTTCCGTGTGGACATGGATGTGATTGATGGTTGTGAATTTCTTCCGGGGGTTCACGCATGCAGGGCAAACCTACCGATCGACCGACTCCCAGGGTAATTTGGGCTTCAGTTCTGGTGTAGGGTTGTCTAACAAGTAGCAACCACTGCCCGGTGAGTCCAGCCATGTGGGCCTTCATCAAACCTGACAAGATGGAAGACTCCCTTGGTGTCTTCGGTGTTTAAATTACTGTCATCGAAGCATCTGTGTTCAATCATCCGAATAACTGCTTCGGTTCGTTGTCTCATGCGTCTGCTTGGACAGAATTGAAATCAAATCTTAGGTAATTCAGTGCGTTTGTCTCGTTATCTGCGCCGCAGACGAATGGATCGCACCGATTAGGATAACGACTATGGCGTCCTTCTCTAACAAGAGTAGAAACATCTATCCACACTGCTTCTCTCTCTGTCTGTCTCTGTCTCTCTGTCGATCTCTGTCTGTCTGTCTGTCTGTCTGTCTCTCTCTCACACACACACTCTCTCTCTCTCTCTCTCTCTCTCTCTCTCTCTCTCTCTCTCTCTCTCTCTCTCTCTCTCTCTCTCTCTGTGTGTGTCTCTCTCTCTTCTACTCTACCTGATCGTTCTCCATCTGCTCTCCTATCTTCTACATCACCCGTTTCTCATTCAGCTCCTCCTCTTCTTCTCCTCCTCCACCTGGTTCTCCTTCTACTTTTCCTCCTTCACCTGATCCTATTTTTCCTCTTCCAGGCTTCCTCGTCCTCCGCCTGCTTCTTCTCTTCCTCCTCTACCTCCTCCCTCTTCATCCTCTTCCTCCGCCTGCTCCCTTCTCTTCCTCCTCAACTTCTGTTCCCCTTCTGCTGTTCCTCCTTCTCCTATAGTTCTGATCATCCTCTTCATGTTCATCCCTCCACTTCCTGTTCTTCCTCCTCCACCTCTTCCTTCCTCTCCCACTGCTCGCCGGAAGGTTGTTCTCAGCGAACCCTCAATTAGGTCATTTACCATTTCTGGCGAAATGCGCACAACTGTGGTTTTAAATCACGCATTGACTAAAACTATTTGCATCTAAAATCGTCTTCGTCCAAATTGCCGGAACAGTGTTAAAAATATCTAAAGGTGGCTGAGGTCATAGTCTACACTGTAGATCAATTATGGTATGGTTGTTTAGTAGAGTTACTAGAGTAGTGTAGTAGAGGTGATAGTAGTAGTAGTAGTAGTAGTAGTAGTAGTAGTAGTAGTAGTAGTAGTAGTAGTAGTAGTAGTAGTAGTAGTAGTGGCAGTAGTTTAGCGGTGGTAGTGGTAGTAGTAGTAGTAGTAGTAGTAGTAGTAGTAGTAGTAGTAGTAGTAGTAGTAGTAGTAGTAGTAGTAGTAGTGAGTAGTAGTAGTAGTAGTAGTAGTAGTAGTAGTAGTAGTAGTAGTAGTAGTAGTAGTAGTAGTAGTAGTAGTAGTAGTAGTGGTAGTAGTAAGTAGTAGTAGTAGTAGTAGTAGTAGTAGTAGTGGTAGTAGTAGTAGTAGTAGTAGTAGTAGTAGTAGTAGTAGTATTAGTAGTAGTAGTAGTAGTAGTAGTCAGCGCAGCGCCAGGATTTTAATTGTGTACGCACAATAGGCAGGAGACCACACTTAGGCCGGGTCCCGGGGACGAAGGTATGGGGGTACGATTAAGGAGCGTCCGAAGGACGATCGCTGAGGCGCGCAGCGCCGATAAGGGATAGGGGTTGGGGAGGGGATGTGCCCCCCTCCCCACTTAAAACTTTTTGAATTTCCACACTGTAATGGTAGCATTTTAAGCAGTCATCTAGTGTTTTTTTAATAATGTCTCAATTTTAGTTTAAGTTTTAGTTATGATTGTTAGTCTTCATTTTTAGTTTTAGTTTTAGTTTTATTGTGTGTCAATATTAGTTTTAGTTTTCGTTTTAGTTGTTATGGATCAATTTTCGTTTTAGTTTTAGTTCTAGTAAGCTAATTTAGTTTTAGTTTTAGTTTTAGTAAGTTTGATTTCAGTTTTAGTTGTAGTAATTAAATTTAAGTTTAAGTTTTACCAATTATTTAATTCCATTTAAATTTTAAACACAAAAAAACTAAATATTCAGGTTTGGTTGTTCCAGCACCACCAGTCACTTGAAGTTTGGTAATTTCGCACATTGGTGTAATGGTGTTCCTAATAATTCGCAATTTATTGTATGGGTTTTAGCGTTGGTCGAATACAAGTTGGATTGACGAAAAGAATTCTTGTTAAATAGATGTCATATTGATAAAAAATAATTTTTACTTAAATAGAAGTGGGATTGATGAAAAGATTCTTGCTTAAATAGAAGCCGGATTGGTGAAAATAATTGTTGTTTAAATAGAAGCTGGATTGATTAAAAGAATTCCTGATAAATAGAATCTGATTTGATGAAAATAAGAATTCTTGCCCAAGTAGAAGTCGGATTGATGAAAAATAATAATGCTACAGTGGACGAATAATTAAGAAGGCTAAACTGCGAAATTAGAAGTGCTGTGTTCAACCTAAAGTTGAACACAGCACTTTGTCGCATCAAGCTCAATACTATAATATTAGATCTAATAATCCCAAACTATAGCTGTATTTAGGTCGATCATTGATACTCGTCACGCTACAAGTCAGAGACGAGTGAGGCGACAATCTTGACATTACTGAATTAATTAAGTGAACTTGTCGCAGTAAAGTACTACAGCTTTTGTTAAAATCGAAATATATGAATTATTAGCGGAAAGTAAATAAAGAAAAACTGGAAGTAGCAACATCTCGTTCCCGTCCTCCTCGCATGTCTTGAAATAGATGAACAAATGTTAGCAGAACATAGGGGCCTACCGTTTGCACATAATGCACAAGGCAGCACAATACAAATGGTGAATTAAATAAGTAAAGAAAAATTACCCAAAAATTATTTTTTGGTAAATATAGTTTTAGTTTTCGTTTGATCAATTTTCGTTTCGTTTCAGTTTTAATTGCTACAAATTTCGTTTTAGTTTTAGTTTCCGTTGTCTGCGTATTTTAGTTTTAGTTTTAGTTTTCGTCAACGAAAACGTTCAATTTTCGTTAATTGCCATTTTCGTTTTCGTTTTCGTTGACGAAAACAACACTACAGTCATCTGAACAAAATTGCTCTATAATTTTCGCACTGGTAGGAACTAGCTGTCACTCGTAAGATGTAGTTTGAGCCGTGTTTGAGTTTAATTTCCAAGAACGCCATAAGCCTTAAGGTAAACTTATTGCTGACCAGCCACAATGAGCAAAAATAGTTTACAAATGGTAAACAAACCAAGCAAGAAGGATTCAACTACCGAATCGTGAAGCCATGTGGCGATGACGTAGTTTTACTAAATGTTCAAGGAACAAAACATTTATATATATTGGAAATTTGAAAGATAACACTCAAGAGACGCCATTTGCGTGTACAAATATAATATTTGCTCATTTATGATATGATAGTATAACATATTACAGTAGTATAAATAATATCATTATAATATTATAACAGTTCATATAATATTATAAAGTTAACAACAACTCAAAACTATTATTATTTTGTAATATTTTTGGGGAATACATCCTGGGAGAACCTTGATTAAACACTCATTACTGAACAAGCATCCTTTCATCACTGCACTATTCAAGCTATCACCGCATATTTTGTGTAGCCTACACGTTAAAACAACCCGTGCCATAGCCTTGAGGTATTAACTCCGCCACTGTTTCTACTGTGACAGTGCCAGTCCCAAGCCTGGATAAAGGAGGAGGGCGACGCTAATGGTCTTTGTTACCACACAGTGGTCGTTAAGCAGTAAACAAGCAAGCAACCATGAGGTAATATCCTCTGTTGCACCGTAAAACTGGAGGCTTCGTCTAATGATGGTATACGACTACTAGCAGCATCATTTGGAAAATTCAGTAGGGTCTGTCGAAATCGTTTAAGGGGTGGCCCGCTGCTTGAAATTATTTTCTTATATAATATAGATTTCTAACCAACAAGGTCCAACAATATCTATCATAGGCCTACATGAAAAATTATTCGAAACGAACTGTTGTAAATAATGACGTTACTGGCGTGCTTGTACTACTATGCTTAGTAAGTTAGTAGGTTCCTTAGTCTACTACTACTAATTCACTAAATGTAAATGTAAGTCTTCGAAAATTTCTCAGCGCCCACAAAAGCCACAGCAAAGAGGCCAGCTTATTCACCGGCGCTATATCTATCAAATCAAGTCCGAGACAGCCAAACTCCTCTGTTCGTTCCGGTGCCAGGTCAAAATCCGGGAAGGTCAAGCCGAGGAGACAGCATGCATGATGCTACGGTGGTAATCGGTGATGATGGTAATCATGTGGTGGCGCATGAGTAGAATCAGGATAGGATAGCTTGAAGAGTTCGGTTTTCAGTCGTGAGTGGAAGGCAGCAGAAGAGAGTGCATGTGGAGCGGAGATTAAATTAAGAGGTGAGGTAGGAGGATGAGGCTTTTGGGAGTCTTTTGGGAGTCCGTTCCAAAGAACAAGTGCAACGGTTGCAGAATTTCAGAGAGGATGAGACCAGAGGCCGAGATAGTGAAAGGTATGATGATGAGCGAGTATAGACCCGGGCGGTTGGATCGTCACTAGCGGTCGAATGTAAGAGGGTTTAGATCGAGGTTTGAAGGGCGTTGAAGGTTAGAGATACAATTTTGTAATGAATGCGTTGAGGGACTTTTAGCCTTTGAAGTGATTTGAGAACAGGGGTTATGTGGTGGTGTTTGGAAGTTTTGGTGACTGTATGCAGGTTTTTCATATGAGAAGAGTCGATGTTATAAAAAAAGGGAGTTACAGTAGTCGAATTTTGAATGAACAATTGAAGTAACTATTGCACACGCGGTCTTGTAGTCAAGTATTGCGCGCAATTGACAAAAGTCACGGATGTGCATACAGCAGGTGCGAGATGTGATCGGAAAAGGTACGGTTCTTATAGAAAATGATTCCAAGATTGCGAACAGGAGATGAGTAAGGTACGGGAGAAGTGAGATATGTCGGACAAAGGTCGGGAGGATAGGCTAGCTTGTTCAATTGCTCGTGGAGGCCAATAATGAGAAGTTCTGTTTTTGAAGGGTTAAGACATAGCAGGTTATCGGTCATCCAGGCTGAAATCTGAGTGATGGTGTTGCGCAAGTGATTTAGTGCATCTGGAAGGCAGTGAGGGGGAAAAGATATGAATTAGTTGTAAGTCGTCGGCATAGAGGTGATAAACAGCAGAGGATGAGGATATGAGTTTGCAAAGTGGGGAGGTGTAAAGAATGGACAGCAAAGGACCGAGAACAGAACCTTGAGGAACACGGTAGGTGAGGGTGTTCGGATTAGATGCGATGCCAGCGGCATTGACAGCGAAAGAGCGTGAGGAAAGGTATGAGATATAAACCATTAGATGGTGTTAGACTGTTAGTTTACCTATTAAAACTAGTATATAAGTTATTATAATTATGCAACTTAATAATATTTCACTTTTTCTTTTGCAGTTTTTCATTTCTTAACCTTTCAGCGCTGTACGCACTTGCGTAAGTGCGTACGCCTCCCGGCGCCCCTGGTAGTAGTAGTAGTAGTAGTAGTAGTAGTAGTATAAGTAGTAGTAGTAGTAGTAGTAGTAGTAGTAGTAGTAGTAGTAGTAGTAGTAGTAGTAGTAGTAGTAGTAGTGTAGTGGTAGTGGTAGTGGTAGTGGTAGTGGTAGTGGTAGTGGTAGTGGTAGTGGTAGTGGTAGTGGTAGTGGTAGTGGTAGTGGTAGTGGTAGTGGTAGTAGTAGAAGTAGTAGTAGTAGCAGTAGCAGTAGTAGCAGTAGCAGTAGCAGTAGCAGCAGCAGCAGCAGCAATAGCAGTAGCAATAGCAGCAGCAGCAGCAGCAGCAGCAGCAGCAGCAGTAGTCCCCGGCGCCGCCGCCATCCGCCGCCGCCGCCAGTCGCTAAGCCCTCAAGTCGAAGTCAGTCGCTAAAGCTATCGACTGGACCAAGTCACCGCCGCCGCCGCCGATAAGCCCTCAAGTCGAAGTCAGTCGCTAAGCTATCGACTACTATCGACTTTGTCCACTTAATATATCAGCAGTTATTTATTTACTACCTTACTGCCTACCTAGTACTACTTACTTACTTTATTAGATATACACTAACTTCCAAGGAGTCCATATTTAGACTTACTATCAACCATCGAAGCCTAATATACGTCGATGCTGTCAACAGTCAGATTTTTCTGTCACGTTATCTCACGTGGCGCACTTCTTTAATTGAAAATGGCGTCTTTTCTAAGCAAACGTTGCGTTGAAAATACGCTGGTTTCAGTGTCTTTCAACACGTACGGTACAACTAAAGATGATTCCGGAAAAATTGATAATATGTTTGTGAAATTAGGGAAAATAGGCGTCCATTTGCCCTTTCGAGAGAAATCCGGTGTTTGGGTCCATTTTGGCGAACTACTGGTAAGTCTGGGTGAGACATACATGTACCTACAATAGGCGTAGGCCTACTAATAGGCCTATAGGCAGACTTGAATGCTGCATGCTTTAGTTTCTTATCTGATTTAAATGTAACGCGATATATGGTTTGATAATTTTGACTTGGTTGGTGTATAGGCCAATATTTGCTATTAATTTAGATGTACCACCGCTTTATTTGGCCACAAACCATGACGTGCAGCGAAACGTGACTTTACAGTACGCGTAAAATGCATTTGATTGTTAGGTAACTATAGAGGTACCAGAGAAGTCGATATCAAGTCGTTAAGTCAGTCGATAAGCCTAAGCGACTTAGTCAGTCGATAAAGCAAGTGACTTGGTCAAGTCAGTCGCTAAGTCAGTCGCTAACTCTCCAAGTCAGTCGCTAACGCTTCTGTTAGCGACTCCGGGGACTAAGCAGCAGCAGTAGTAGTGTAGTAGTAACAACAACAAAAATGATGATGATGACAGTAATGACTGAATTCTACTGAATATCCCGTCGTCTCCGGATGGATTCTAAAGACTACTTATAAGCTAAGCTCAGGGCACCAGCTTATTGACGAGCGCTGCGTCAGAGGGGTAGTCCAGAGAAAGCAAGTGAAGATCAGAGTCCGGTTGCCAGAAAGACCAGAGAGAGGGGGAGAATAAGTAAGAGTGAGAGACAGAGAGACAGAGAGAGACAGAAAGACAAAGACAGAGAAAGGAGGAGGAGGAAGAGGAGGAAGAGGCAGAGGAGCTGCTAGTTACGGGGGTTTCGTTGAGGACGAGATGGCTTGGAAAGCAGTGTTTATGACAATTACATTGTCACCTGTGAAATTAATTAATTTAAAGTGAAGTGCTTGCAAGGAATATCAATGAGGTTACAGGATGCATAAATTTAACGCATCGCTGACTGTGCAACAAGAGTACGATACAAAAAGACCTATATTTGGCATTTTCATTTAAATATAAAAACGCATGAAGAGTTGAAGACCGATTAATCGTCGTAAATTGCAGCAGAAAACTCGTTCAACTTCAAACAGCCCTGACCTATCAGCATACCCATGTATACTATAGGCCCTAATAGGGTCCATCTGAGATCCATGTTCTTACATAAATCCCACGTAGGGCCCATATGGGACCCATAATCTCACATAGATTCCATGTAGAGCCCGTATTGGACCCATATTCCTATATACTTACTGTGCATTGTTTTGCGAACTGATGTATTAATATTCGTTCGTAATGACATTTAACACCATGGACTAGCCCAGAGAGCACCTCTGAGTAGACATCTTGAAGGGGCGCTATATAAATGTTCAATTACATTACATAAATCCCATGTAGGGCCCGCCGCTGATGACTCCTGTAGTTCACAGCGCATTGCTTTGCTAACTGATGTATTAGTATTTCTAAATTACATCATATCGGCTAGCGCAGACAGAGTGCCTCTAATTAGTATTGCTCTTTGAGCGGCGCTATATAAACGTTCAATTACAATATCGGGATAAGCATAAGTCCGATACATCTCCAATGCAATGGGGCTTGCAGCAGCGCCGTGTCCTTCACCGTCTGCTTCACAATTTGATCAATTGGCGGCAAAAACAGTTGATTCTATAGACACTTTCGACGCTAAACCAGTCAGAAGCAACGCCGTCAACATGTACAATGTTGTACATGTACAGTGCTCATTGCGTCGATGTTAAGCTGTTTCGTAAAAGTCCGTAGTCTTTCGCGACATCTCAAAAGAGAGAAGCAATTTCCATGAGAGCTGTGCAATCTACAGAATCAAAAGCAGTCCACAATGGATCTCGTTATATAGGCTATAGTTTCTTGATTGAATCAGACTATTGTGCACCGAAACAGGAAAGTTTCTAAAGAGCCGCTTTAAAGCTAAGCGCAGAGCAACAGCCTATTCACGAGTGCTGCGTCCTATCAGAAGGGTTGTCCAGGGATTAATTGTCCGATGGTCCGAGTCCGGTTGCCATAGAGACCAGAGAGAGGAGGCAGAGCAGCTGCTGAGGCGGGTTTCGTTGAGGATGAGAATGCTAGGAAGGCGCAGGATCGGATGGATTAGGGTAGGAATTTATATCAATTGAAGAGGCGAGACTTCAGTTTTGAATGGAAAGCCTGTGGGGTGATAAAGTTGAGCCCGTCTGGGGTGAAAGGGTAGAAAGTGATCCATAATGGATCTACAGAATATATATGTATATATTTAAATGTATATATTTAAATATATATGTATATATAGTATATAGCCTATGTATATATTTAAATGTATATATATACGTAAGTAATATATCCTTTATTATATGCCTGATCATATGCTGACCTCATATGCATTAGCTGCAGCCCTCAAAGCCTCGAAGGGTCAAAGTTGGGAAAGTCTCGATGACTAAAGAGACAGATTGGAGACAGGCAGTTGAAAAAAATGGAATTGAATTCAATATAACGAATTGCAGTCGGTGCCACTTAAAATGATTATTTATTTATTGCATTGCCACTGTAGATACTTTATCAAATATACAAAAAGGACAGATTTATAGGTTTTACCGCTATAAATCATGCAGAATTATCGAAAAATAAATCCGATGATATATCCTCTATGCAACTGTACAAAAACAATTTAATTAACAACCTGATTCGTAATAATTCTGTTAAACCAATTACTACAAAGATTACAGAATTAGTTATACTCGATTACGACAAAGATATTCAGTCGATTAAGGCAGGGGTCTCCAAAGTTTTCCAGCTGGGGGCCACATTGCTGATTTTCTAAAGCTCCACGGGCCAAAACTCCGACGAAAACAATATCTCTGTGTGCAGCTGTCCAGTGAATTGTGAGTAATGCGATGAATGCTTGGATTCATAATGTCTCCGAATATTGTACTCTTTAAGCACTGCAATGGTGTCATTGCATATCAGGCACAGTGCCGTACAAACAGCGACATTGATTTTGGCAATATGCATGTCATAGTAGGCCTACAGCGGCGTTCAAATGTTCAATTTTCCCAATTTAGTTTGTTTCTTCAAGGAGAGTTCCGTGGGCCAGATTAAAGGCCTTAGCGGGCCGGATGTGGCCCGCGGGCCGTACTTTGGAGACCCCTGGATTAAGGGATATTTATGCAACCGATAAACACGATAGGTACCGTACGTAAGTCCTAAAGGAAGTTACAACGTAGGGACCCTGAGCAAGTCCTTCACTCGCAATTGCTCATGCGCTTCGGCGTGAAACTCCGATTCAGTGCCAGCGCTGTAGTCGGGAGCGCCTCTGAGTAGAAATCTTGAAGGGTGCGCTATAACAAATGCTCATGCATACATACATACATAATGTAGGTTGAGGCTGATGGTTTGACGTCAGTCGGGACTGCAGCTGTTGCCTATATAGTTGTCTCCAGGGCTTAACTTTGCCCCCGCAAAGTGGTGGTGACCATCGCCTCCCTCTTCCCTCCACTTCTTTATCCCTTCTCTCTCCTCCCTCCCTCTCATTCCTCTATTAGGCTATAGGCCTACACATTCAGTGCGGTTTGTCCTTTAGGTCACTCGCAGATAAGAAATTACGTCTACATTCTATTTCACAACTGTTAATATATTGACGAAACTGAGAATACAGCTAAACAATGGTCACTCATGCGTGAATTATTAGCTTACAAGGGAGGGGTTTAGGGTAACGGAAACCAGAGGCGAAAATCTATACATAACTTTGGGGGGGACAGAGTACCTACCTACGAGGGGATTTATGGGGGGGGGAGAAGGGCTTAAGTCAAAACTTTGGGGGGACTGTATTTATTCCCGTGATTTACGCCACTGACGGTAACACACTGGCTTGAAAAGCAGAAGATAGCACGGACGTTGGATCGCTTTCCGCTATCCTCCCAGAGGTTTTTATGTCAGACATGACAGCATTTAGTGAACTCAGTTTTTCTTGTACATGCAGGGAACTCTTAATTTGAATGGCTGCAGGAGATGACCAACAGTGCAGGGTCTGTAATTGTAATTAGTAACTAGTAACTTCTATTGCGCCGGTGTCTAATGCACAAGGCATCAACCGATGGAACACCAAACCAAGCCCCGTAATTACTAATCAGGTCAGTATCCAGAAGAATAAAAGATCAGTCCGTAAGACAGAGGATGGTGGTTTGCGTATGAATTAAGCGGTGTACCACAAGCAGTGTAGGTCTACTACATGTGGTGTACAACAGTGGTGTACAACATTTTAACATCAAAAAGGTTCATCTTTAGGCCTCTCTATGTAAAAACTGTAAGGCCAAATCTAGGCAAAGCCTATAGGTCACCAGTGAGAAAAGCGCCGGTGTTGAGATCCCTGGTGGCACTGCAACTCATTAATTGTGCTACGCACTCTTTACATAATCGTAATCTTGAAATTTCTATAGCACTACTTTAAAGCTAAGCACAGAGCACCAGCTTATACACAAGCGCTGAGACGTGTCGGAAGGGTTGTCCGGAGAGCTATATCCAGAGGTCGAAAGTCTATGCATAATAGAGGTGGAAAGAGACAGAGTATAGAGAGAGAGAGAGAGAGAGAGAGAGAGAGAGAGAGAGAGAGAGAGAGCTTAGAGAGAGAGAGAGAGAGATGTAGAGAGAGAGAGATAGACAGAGAGAGAGACAGAGACAGAGACAGAGACAGAGAGACAGAGAGAAAGAGCAGAGATAGACAGAGAGACTGAGATTGCAGAGAGACAGAGAGACAGAGAGATAGAGACAGAGACAGAGACAGAGAGACAGAGACAGAGACAGAGAGACAGAGAGAGACTTATAGATGAGAGACAGAGAGACAGAGACAGAGAGAGAGAGAGAGAGAGAGAGAGAGAGAGAGAGAGAGAGAGAGAGACAGTGGAGCGCGCTAATGCTGGTAATAGTCCCAGCCAGAACAGTGGGACTCTTAACAGAAACACCACTTTACATACAAATGGCTCTGTTTAACATATCAACCCAATAAACATGGTAGGCAGAAACAAGAACGTTAGATACATCACCAACGATAGAAAGTAGAACCTCTGCGATACAAGGACGACAGTGTAATTGCAGCCTTAAAATGACGAACACACAATTCTACAGAAACTGCTCCATGGATCTGAGGAATATTTCCTCTGGAGCCCAAACATGACGACAGGTATCCAACAAATTAATACACCTTATCTAACGCTCTGAACTTGCATTGGAACTGCAACTCTGAAAAGGTGGCATGTATGTATGCCTATATGTATGTAACTACACTGTGTCCGGATGAAAAGTAGAACACAACAAAAAGTGTCATAACTCGGTCAAAACTATCAGTATTTACCTGAAATTTTAAACACAACAACAGTGACCATATCTACACGAGATCCTAAAGCCGTTTGGAAATGTTCGTGAATTTATCATATTTATGAGCGTTTGCAATGGAGCACTGACAAATTAAAGTTTCCAACATGGGCCCTTACATATTACATAAGAAAGTGAAGTTCAGCTACAGCTGGTGTTCAAAATGTCCTCCTCGTTCACGGACACATGACCGTAGACGTGGACGCCACTGTTTGATGGCCCGGTCGATGATCGCGTGGTCAAACAGCTGCCACTCCTCAACCAGACGCGCCCTTAGATGATCGACGTCACGAATACGGGAACGATAAACGCGCTCCTGCAGTACACTCCAGATTTGGTAGTCAACTGGATTGAGGTCTGGACTGTTGGGTGGCCACATCTGCGGTGATATGAAGTCGGGTGTCTCCCGGGACAGCAGAGCAATGGTCTCACGTGCTCGATGCGCAGGGGCACTGTCTTGTTGGAATGTGAAGTAGCCGCCAGAAACCTGCTTGATAGCAGGTAGCAGATGTTGAGTGAGCAGCACATCGCGATAGTACGCTCCATTTACCTTCACACCCGGCTCAACAAAGATCAAATGAGTGCACCCCAGGGTTGACACACCGACTGAGACCATTAGTGACTTTGAAAAGTGTGAACGTGTTTTGAGGAGACGTTCAGCAGGCACGTGTTTCTTATGTAATATGTAAGGGCCCATGTTGGAAACTTTAATTTGTCAGTGCTCCATTGCAAACGCTCATAAATATGATAAATTCACGAACATTTCCAAACGGCTTTAGGATCTCGTGTAGATATGGTCACTGTTGTTGTGTTTAAAATTTCAGGTAAATACTGATAGTTTTGACCGAGTTATGACATTTTTGTTGTGTTCTACTTTTCATCCGGACACAGTGTATGTATGTATGTATGTATGTGATTATGTATGTATGTACGTACGGTACGTATGTATGGTCTAGTCCTAGGAAGAAAGAGATCAAGCCGATCTGAAGAATGCAGATAACGGCATTGGCATGTAGTCTGAGAAGTACTTCGGGGCACTGCCTAACTGAGAATTGGATAACAGAAAGACGATCTTTATAGGGGCCATCTATTTAGTACGTACGCAAAAATCCGGGAAAAATTTACCCCTCCCCATACGCATGTGTACTTTTAGCACCCTTTTCCCCTATCTGCGCACGTACACATACGCAACCCCCGATTCCTATAGTCGGGACACAGCGCACAGCTGCAAGACATTCATTCATTCATTCATAAATTTATATAGCGCCCCTTCCAGAGGACTACTCAGAGGCGCTCAAGACAGTTAATAGCAGTCACAGGTAGCGGGCATACAATTGTGTGATCCTTTCCCACAGCCCTACTTAGCCCTATATAGTAATTGCCTGATCGCTGAACTGTGACTCATTTGAGGGAAGGCCAATATAGACAATTATAGTATTATCGAGGTTTACCCCTCCCCTTCTTACGCGTAGGCAATCAGATGCATTTGGGATACTCTTCCCCTCCATGCATTTCTGGCTGGGCAGGAGCGCTGAATATTTTGGTAAAATTATAAATTGTTACCACAAATAGTGAAATAGTTACAACCATTTAATACGTACATCTCTTAATGATAAGTTTGGAAAAAAGTTAAATCTTACGTAATAGTTTGCTGTCTGATGTAAACTAGACAGATTTTTTAAATTGCAAAATTAGTCATGCTTCACGTATATTGAGCATCTCTGTGGAAATTAAGCATAGAAACTCTTGACCAGTCCTCAAGCTGATTTCTCATGCATTGATTCTTCAGACTGTGAGGACTTTCTGAGGGTTGGTCAAATACCGGTATATCTCGACATTTCCGAGTACCTTTTTTACAACCTCTAGAATGAACCGTGTAGTATTATCGCGACAAAACATCAACTTAAAATAAATGTTCTACACATGAATACAAACAACAAAATGAATAAACCCCTGATTCAAACTTCTGAGGCACATAAGAAAATAATAGGTTGAGCCAATCTTCAAAACTGCAGATAATAACAGAAGCAGCATTATAATTTGAAGTCGGGGCAAAGAGACAGTCAGTCAGAGGCATAATCTGCAACAAGACACTAGCTTCCACGACCTCAGTATCCTAGTGTAAGGGGCACGTTCACATTTCGTGCCGACAGTTAACAGTGTGAAGCATCCTAGAAGTAGCTATCTATTGACAATGCTATACAAAAAGTCGTAATTACAATCACAATTATATTAGACCTCCGGAAACAGACACTGAATATTACGTAAATACTCTGTTACATTGCTACTTGCTTCCAACTAAAAAAATTAAAATATGAACTACAGTCACAGCAAGTGCAAAATAGTTGCTGGTATGTTATTAAAAATAAAATATCTATTCACTTAACTGGCTATTCAATTAGCTATTTAGTTACCACTATAAAAGTGGTCTAAAGAGCTGTAACAGCCTCTGAAAACGTATTCCCAATATATACATATATCTAATTCTCTTCAGCTGCATAAATATCACTCGATCTCCAAACCCATCATGGCGACTATTAATTTAAATAAATCATCATAAAGAAGAGCAGTCCGTTAGGCCAGCCTGAGAGGCAGGCATAGGCATCCACAGGCATGAAGTACTAGTGACTTCATTTTCTTAGCCTTGGCATATGAGGACGGGTGGCCAGTTCGCTCCCTTGCCGTCTGATCTTCCCACTGACAGTGTATGGTGATTGTACTCATTATAGCAGAGCATGTCTTAAAATCTGTTTGCCTCATATCAGTTCTCTTTATGGCATTTTAGCTGCCACTGTTAGAAATTCATCAAATAACAGCAAAACAGTTAAAATCAGTATGACATATTTAAACAAAGGCAGTATGACAGTAAAATCTAAAAATGTTTCCATCACCCGGATCTGTAGGCAGCCCAGAAAATCCATGTTCATCATCGTCAATCAAATCTTTCTGATCTGATCTCCACTAAACTAAACTTCAAAGAGACATGTACATCAAAAACAAATTCAATTCCATTCTAAACAAATGACTCGCATGCATTTTTGAATTTCCTATTGAAGATGCGAGTTTTGATAGATCAATCACAAACACTTCTTAGACTTCCTATTTGATTTGTTTCTCTAGAAGTGGTGCTATAAATTTGCAATTGCAATTACAATTGCAACTACAACTGAAAATGCAATAACAGTTGCAACTACAACTGAAAATGCAATAACAGTTGCAACTACAACTGAAAATGCAATAACAGTTACAACTACAAACAGTTACACAACTGAAAATGCAATAACAGTTGCAACTACAACTGAAAATGCAATAACAGTTGCAACTACAACTGAAAATGCAATAACAGTTACAACTACAACTGAAGATGCAATTACAATTGCAACTACAAATGAAGACACAGTTACAATTGCAACTTCAACTGAAGATATAAGTACAATTGCAACTACAACTGAAGATGCAATTACAATTGCAACTACAACAGAAGATGCAATTACAATTGTAACTATAACTGAAGATATAAGTACAATTGCAACTTCAACTGAAGATATAAATACAATTGCAACTACAAATGAAAATGCAGTTACAATTGCAACTTCAACTGAAGATATAAATACAATTGCAACTTCAACTGAAGATATAAATACAATTGCAACTTCAACTGAAGATATAAATACAATTGCAACTTCAACTGAAGATATAAATACAATTGCAACTACAACTGAAGATGCAATTCGTTCCAAACGACTCAAAACATTTCTAGATTTACACTTAGACGACAGAATTTTTGAATCACAGAAGACATGTATTGAAATTTCTTTTTTTTATTCGCTTTATTGATCACAATTTTTGGCAAATGACAGAATTTGTGCAGATTTCTTAATCAAGGATAGGATCACTGGAATCAGATGATACCATCTGAAGATACCAACAACTCAGGCATATTTAACATCTCCAACAAGTAACGAAGTCTACCGTGGCCACGAATTCACCTGCAGGCCTCGGAGTCTTAGTTGCCCCAAACCAATGCTATGAACAAACACTGAGAACCTTCCAGAAGCACTCTATATCCATCAAGAGTTGGTTGGACGATGTTACATTGTACTCAGTGGGCAACATTCACTGGGTCCAATGCTAGCCCGTTTGTGCTACTGGTGGAATATGGTAGTACAATGTGTGCATGGCGAATGTGCCATCAGGGTAGGGCCACAGCGTTCCGTAATGATGTCCCCAAGCATATGGGATCTATTGAAACGTATAGCCACATGTGTATTTTGTACATCTGGTTTTGCTCAAAATTAACACTTTAACAACAAGCTGCATTGGCTTCCCAGTCACTTCTAGTGCACGCTCGTCGTTAAAGTGTTAAGGCATCAGGTACGCGGATCAGCTTTAAAAACCAACAATTCTTCGCTTGGCCAAGTCGCCTGTTTGAAAGGCACGAGAGACAGACAGTACTTGGAATGTTTTACATGAGAAGGCAGTTTCGTTTGATGTAGAAAAAAACAGTGAGAAACTAGTTTCCATCAGTTATTTCTGCCAATTTCTTTAACGTAGTTGCTTGGAATGTATCCGGTCTGCAATAACAGATGAACACATGGAAAACTTAGAATTAGCATCACTTCCACGTATCACCTACATCTAAATCAAATCAAATCAATCGTTTATTGACATACCATCATCATAGTAACAAACTTAGCAAAGAAAGTTAAGAAACCTAACATACTATTACTAGTAATAAAACTTAACATCACTTGTACAGACAGACAGACAGACAGATAAACAGACAGAAAAGCAGGCCGATAGAAAGACAGACACGACAGGCAGACAGACAGATACGCAGCAAGACAAGAAGGCAGACAGACAGGTATGCAGGCAGACAGACACGCAGATAGACAGGCACGCAGGCAGATAGACAGACAAAAAACAGACAGAAAAGCAGGCAGATAGACAGACAGGCAAGCAAACAGACAGACAGATAAGCAGACACACAAGCAGACAGACAGATAAACAGGTAGACAGACAGGCACACAGGTAGACAGACAAGCAGACAGATAAGCAGGCAGGCAGACAGCCAAAGAGCAATGAGAGACAGGGACAGTAGACAAAAAGGCAGCCTGTGGCAGCATTTATAACTGCTGGAAAAGTAAACAGAAGCTGGACTGTCACTGGTAAGTTGCTTTGTGTGACCCTCATCTGATTGATGAATATTATCTAAAGATAAGCGAGAGACGCCACAAAAAATCCATTAGATAAATAGATTGCTATCAGTTGCGTAAAAGCGAACGCGTCTTACTCTTCCATTGAGTCGACCTCTCCACCACAGCGGAAAACCAGACGTCTTGCTCAAGATGGCAATTTTGTCGTCCATGGAAAATGACAGTTGGTTGACCTCCGAAGCGGAGTAATCATACAGAGCGATACAGTAACCCAAAACTCCTGGTTCCAATTCGACTTCTGTCAAAGAGCACAGAGCACAAATATATATCACACAAATGTATATATATATATATATATATATATATATATATATATATATATATATATATATATATATATATATCATTGATATAATATACATATCAATGAACCATCAAGATCTTTAATACTTTTACTACTAACAGCGTCGGCCTTTTCTGGAATAGCCTCCCCTCAGACCTTGTTCTCTCCTGCGAGCCTCTCTGATTCTTTCTATAGACTACTTAAGACCTTCCTCTTTCAAAAGCGCCTCTGAGTAGTTATCTTGAAGGGGCGCTATATAAATTCCATAGATAGATAGATAGATAATAACACCCTGAAGGAGCCTTATCTACAAATAGAAAAGCCGTCCCTTACGCTAGCCTGAGTGACTGCCATAGATTTGAAGTGTTAGCCAGTAGCCACTCCATTTTTCTTGACCTTGGCATATGAGGGTGGCCTGTTCCCACCGGTGGCCAAAAGACGCTACAATCTTCGGCCCAGACGGCACCCGTTTGAGCTGCCAGTCGCATGCTTTTCTCATCTGAAGACTATTTTTTAACCATGCTGGAGTTAGGATTACCTACGAGCATAGGCGCAACCACCCTATGGGACCCGTGGGACGCGTCCCCCCAACTTTCGAACAGCTTGGGACGGTCCCCCCCAACTTTTGAAAATTGTGAGGCAAACAAGAGCCCAAAATGCACTCCATTTGGTATCAAATGCTCAAAATTGCGTCAGCTTCTGGGGCGGAGCCCCAGACGCCGATGGGAGAACTTACGACGCTCACCCATACCCCTATAGTCGTTAGGAGCTTCTTACCTTCCGCGATCTCTCCCCTCTGTACCATTAATGCCAGTAGGGCCTATAGTACAAGGCTCTGGCCTTGGACGTATCTGATTTTGTCATAGCCATTTCTAGCCTTAAACCTAAACACAGTGAAAACCGTCTCACTAAATATGCCGACGATAGCTACCTGCTGGTTCCTTCTTCCACATGTATTTACAGCACTCTTTCTGAACGTGACCATATCTCCAAGTGGGCATCCATTAGCAATCTTAAATTAAACTATGCTAAGACCAGAGAAATGGTTGTAAAACGACCGAGGTCCAACCTCTCATACCTGGCATCGAGCGGGTCCAGTAGATGGTTATTTTGGGTGTCACCATCTCTGATCGGATTGGCTTTGGGGCACACATGGACAAAATATGCTGCAAAGCCGAAAATCCATGTTCGCGCTACGTGTTTTGGTCGCTCACGGTCAACGTCTCTTTGACGTTGTTAGAGCTACTACTCGCACGGCTACTTTATGCCTCCTCCGTTTGGTGGGGATTTGCAACTGTAGGGGAACGGTAAACGCCTTAACGGTATTCTGAGAATATTGACCCGTTCAGGCCTAGTTTTGACAAACACTGTTCTAGAGCTTATTCTACTCTTTTCCGTTCAATTCTCTTAAACCCTTGTCACGTCCATGCAGTTTATTCATATAATAGTCACATTTTTCACAGATCTAGATGGTTTAGGTACTGTTATATCGAAATCATCGGTGAAAAATTTGAGGTAAATTAAACCCAAAATGTACTCCATTTGGCATCATTGCTCAAAATTGCGTTGGCTTCTGGGGCTCCGCTCCAGACCCTGAAGCTCCCCCTATAACAATAGACCTTGCCAAGGTGGCAATTGCCTTCGGCGCCTAACCCCTTCTTTTTCCCCCAATGCTGGAAGTCGTTGCGATTGCCTCCGAGTAGTTTTCTTGAAGAGGCACTATATAAATATTCGATATGAATGAATGAATTAATTAATAGCAATAGCAATAATAATAATAATAATAAAAATAATAATAATAATAATAATAATAATAATAATGATAAAATTCTTGTTCTAACTAAAATCCACAGCAAATTAAAATCCATTGATTCAGCTGGATATGGTCTGCATTTGGTTCTATGAATCCAGTCTTTCTATTTTCACCAGTTGATTCAAATCGATTAATTCTTTGCTGGTCAGCCACTGAGCCTAACTCCAACCCTCTGACCATTTTCCATCCTACGGTTTAGTCTGACGAACCTTTAGCTACACCTGATTGTTGATACGACATTATCAGTGGCGTCTGAATCTGCGGAAAGCTCTCCACCAACGAATTCTGTTTGTAGTACTCCACAAGTTGCTGAAAAATTCAACAATGCCCAGTAAAGAAATTTTGTAATAGTTAATACAATGTATTGGAAGAAATTTATTTAGCACTAATATATTATACAGTATGTTATACATCATGAGCTCTGTTGCTCTGTGCTCAGTGCCAAGGAGGGCTCTTGATCCCTTGGCTAGTCTAGTCCAAATGCAGACAAGGGGTGGAAGGAATCCAAGGCTGCTGCAGCTTCTACAGAGGTCTTTTATAGACGACCCCTTATGCTAATCCACCAATGACCAGTTGACAACAACAGCAGAAGCATTCCATCCAAATAAAAACAGAAATAAAATAAAAAAGCAATTAAAAATAAAAATAGAAAATAAAAGAAAATAGCAGCAAATAGAAGCAGTCTGTCCAAATAAGTGGCAAAAGGGTGGGTGGAGCAAACAGACAAATCCAGGCACACCTGATCAAAATCAGCATCATGCAGGATGGTTCGCCAAAAAATTAACGAAATCCTATTTCTCGTATCAAAACAGAACAGCCACTTACCACCAGATTGTCAAAAGAAACGAGAGCAGCCAAAGAGAACTTGGAATCTGAATCTTTGTTAATGCGCATATGTCGAACCAAGTCTCGACCTCCATCATATCTACAACAGAACCATAACAATAATAATAATAATAATAAGCCGTTCCAGAAACACATTACTTTTATAATTTCTAAGTACCTGGGGGAATGAAGTACCTCATAATAATAATAAAAAAAAAAATAATAATAATAGGCAGTTACTGTTTAGGGACCTTGAGCAAGTCCTTCACTTGCAATTGCTCAGTGCCATTGATGTTCTGTCATATGGTCGTGTGCACTTCTGAACTTTGGAAGGAGGGCAATAGCATTCATAAAATACAGAGTTGTATTGTATTGTACTACTACATATACCATTCATATGGTCACAATTGACAGATGCTGTGACAGCAAGATAACTCGAGGTAGGATATTATGAGAGAAAAATGTCCAAGACAAGGTTCTAGGAAGCAGGCGGAGTATCAAGGGGAGGCTATTCCAGGTCGAAGGACCCACCACCGAGAAGGTGAGGTTATTAATGTCAGATATTAGATTATTATCATTAATATGACAATGGATAGAGAATGTAGTTTCTTGTGAATACCTGAGGCTGAGAGCATATTCACTCTTCTCAGGGCTGAATCGAATGAGGAAAGCGCCAATGTCTTTATCCTGCAATGCAGCTGATGCCGCCGGTCGACTCATCGGACCAGCAAACCTAACGGACATTTAATTTTAATTACACATATATAATTTTAAATGTGTGTGTGTGTGTGTGTGTATTTACAATATCACCGAGATTTAAATGCTCAAAATCCATAAGTAGGTAAGTAAGTAACTCAATTGTCAATTGTAAGTAAGCTCAAAATCCATAAGTAAGTAGGTAAGCAAGTAAGTCAATTGTCCAGCAGTCAAGCGAGGAGTCATAGAAGTAAGTCGAGTAATGTATCATGCTCGAGCGATTCATGGCTGAAAAGTACCATAAAACATTACCATTGCTGTCCAATTTCAGACGATTCAGAAGTTTTCGAGCCAGTTGAGTGTTGGTTCCCTTTAGTGGTAGCAGCAGACTGTTTTTGTTTTGGCACAGCTGCTGATGGTGTGGCGGCACCATTGGCCTTGTTGCGTTGTGGTGGTTGCAGAGCCGGTCTCAAGGCTGGCTCTTCATATGGCTTCACACGAATGGCAGTTGCAAAAGAAAAAAAAGAAAAATAATTCCTCAAGTCCAAATGCAAATGTATCTCATTCAGCTTCCTCCCACCGTCCACTTCGTTCCTCAAATAGACTTGAACTCTTTGTTCCCCATACTAGAACTATATGGCTCAGTCTCGATCATTTGCTTCACTTGGTCCTTCTCTTTGGAATGCGCTTTCTCCTTCTGTTCACACTACAATTCTATCCAGCAGTCTCTCTTCTTCCTTCGCTTTTCTCAAAACCTGCTTCTTTTCGCAGAGCCTTGCGCACTGGTTGTGCTTCTGAACGGTTCACCCTAGTACATAGCATTTACAAATGCTTAAATACAACTGTGATGGTTGTTTCTCAAGTATCAGTGAACTGATACAAACCCATTGGTGGAATAAACAATAAACGGTCTAATGGTTAGCCTGCTCAACTGTTGATCGCAATTTCAAATTTCAAATCCCAATAAGACAGAAATTTCTTTTGATATTTCAGCTCAGACATTCAGGCAGCTGATCCGGAATGTTGTATTGTATTATATTTAAGAATTCTAAGCGCCTATCGCAGTCCAGACCAATCAGAAGCGCTCTTTTGCCAAGTATCCCGAGAGAAACGACAAGATTAAAATGGAGAGATGCAACGGGCCTCCAGTCAGAATCGTAGGGTGAGCTGAATGAGGGAGGTCATTCCACAGTGAGGGGCCAATGACAATAATGATGAGAACGAATATGAGCTGGTGCAGATAGCGTGTACTGATTTTTAAAAAAAGAGTTCTACCGTGTAGCACTGTACAGCAAATTTCTATCATAGGCGCTAAATCGTCTCGCATGTAAAATAAGGTTACGCCTCGATAGTCCAAAGGTTCGATAGTCCGAAGATTCTGTAGTACATTAATCCGACATAAAATCGTTGCATGAATTCAACTTCTACTTACACTGCAATATCTTTTCATCATTCCAACTTTCATTTAAGCAGGGGTTATTTTCATCAATCCAACTTCTATTTAAGAAAGAATTCTGTTAATTAATCCAATTTCTACTCAAGCAAGAATTATTTTCATCCGTCAAGCTACTACGAATCTTCGGACTATCGAACCTTCGGACTATCGAACCTTCGGACTATCGAACCTATCGACCTGTTACCGTAAAATACGTAATGTCGGGAGCCATGGCGCAACCATGCATTCAGTGAATTCAAGCGTAAATTGGTCGCACGTAAATGGGACTGTGCCGTAGCATTGTATTCCCAAGTTCTGTGTGTTTATAAAATGAGATCTTATTGCAGTGATGATGAAGTGGTCATTTCCTTTAATAGGTTTTAATGCCTTCAAGTGGTCACTATCAATTAATGATACACGGAATACAAACTCTGAGTATTTTTATTACAATAGTAACTCATAGTTTTACCTGGGCTGCTAGAACTCGTACTTTATTGTTTGGAAAATATCCCACAGCATCACCAAAGCGGCCCTACAATATTAAAATTATTTTATTTCTCTGAAGTTTGACAAACTCATATCTAGAAATATCTCATCAACGCTTTAACAATGAGCTGCATTGGTTCCCCAGTCACTTTTAGTACACTCGTCGTTAAAGCGTAAAAGAATGTTAAAAAAGGCAAAAGTAACATGTGTTTTTGCACCTTTCCGGAAACTGCTCAAGCGCAAGGGAAGCAGAAGCACAATCCAAATAACAGGACACCTTTTATAACCTTTGAACTTTACACGGGGGCTCACTCGTCAACCACGACAGATGTAGTTGGTACCAGGTGACAATGCTGGCATAGTATCCCAACTATCCCATGAAGTCCAACCATCTACACTGCACTGTACTGAACCTGCTAGCATCGTACTCATATGCATCTAACGATAAACTTAGATCTAAATTATACAAGTCTCAATTTTAGTTACAATTACCAAATTAGGCGTTAGTAATTAAAATTAAATAGAATTATCTACCAAACACTGCGGGTAAAGTAATTAGTCTCTTCTTAATTAACAACACATCGCTTCTTGATCCAACACTCACTTGTATCCAGTCCCCACTACAACTCTCGACGATGATGACGTCCCCATACTCAAACGTAAGCGCTCGATGGCTACGACTGGGCGGCGGTGGCTGACCACTGTATGGTGCCGTTGCTTTAACTTTTGCTATAATTGAATTTATACCTAACTGCATCAGACAAATAAATAATATCTATAACATGCAATATTGCCAAGCCTATGCAGCACAGTGCTCTATTCTGCCATATCAGCTGCCAAAATGTTTTAGCACATTACTGACGGAGTGGTTTATAAGTAGCACGCGTGATGGTTGCAGGTTGACTCCGTGCAATAACCCTTGCTGGCTGAATTTAAATCAGTTAAATTATTTCAATCAGTTAAATTAGAGTAGCACCTAAATGATTAATTAATTAAATTAAATTAGTTCTTTGCAACATGCTGGCTCCAAGTTCAGGATCTTGCGATTAGTGAATTTGTAGGTCCGAGCTGTGGTAGTCCATCCAACAATCATCAAGGCTCAACACCATTTCTTTTTATGAATGATCATGCTTATACAATACAACTGATCTTTGATATCGCCCTTCTTACTAAGGTTGCCCCAAGCTCAGAAGTGCCACACGCCTCAATTATATTGCAGAGCAATGTGCGCGAAGGACTTGCTCAAGGTCTCTCTTGAGGTGGATTCGAACCTGCAACCCTCCGGCTGCAAGGCACCGAACATACCCCTACACCACCGCGTACGCTTAACAGAGATGTTCTCATAATTATTATCTCACACAGAGTACTCAATTAATCTCACAAAATCCAGAGTAAATTAGCTCAATCACAAGTATGCAGGAGATAATGAATTTTTAAATGTTGTCAGCTTACCGCCTTTTTTGATATCTTTCATAGCTGAAAATACAGCACAGTATACAGCATCAGAAACCGTTTCAGACACTCTTCAGAACAGGTGAAAAATAGCAATGACGTTGGATCTATATTACTATAGTCTAGCACTGAAGTCACATGCAAAAGTATTCATACTCGACTTGCATACTAAGTGCCAACAACAGTCAATATGTAAAGCACCAATAAGTACAATAAAATTAAGACTTCATCGCATATCAAGTACATGTACGAATAAGTAAGTACATGTAAAGTCAAGTTTCAACACATTTTACATGTGCTGTTTTGGTACCACTAAGGTACAAGTACCATTAAGAACAAGCAATCTATACTTGAACATAAAACTGAATCTTTGTTTTTACATATATGTCACAAAACCTATATTTCTAAACCCAGTACAAAATGCCAATTGTTCTAACCTGCTGCTTTCTTTATGCACTCCTTGTGGACAGACATTTCAGTATCTTGAAAACAAGACACACACAAAACTCAGTGAAGTGTATAAACAGAAGATAGCTGATGTAACAAATTCTCAACAAAACAACTGACAATTATAGACACAACCAATTAAATGTAACTAATTAACCAATTAATATAAACTCAGTAATTTAAATAATTGAAATAATTTAACTGACTTAAATTCAACTAAGTGCACTGGTTGCAGTTTAACAATAAATTTATATACAGTATTTTACCAGTACTAGTCAAGAAGCCAAGCCTAGCAATCAGGACTACTGTTAAACATATACAAACAATGCTTGAGATTTACTCACACAGTACCTTAACTTACCTTCCCCAACCATACCCTACCCCACCTTACCTTTTAGGTTTAGACCAGATACCCGATACCCAACTTGTGAGGTTTGGCCTGCCCACTGGTAGACGCTGCTATCAACTGATACAGCATGCGACACTACTGCACTTTACACAGACATCTTACTGGTAGATCAGATCAAAACAGATCGGATTAGATTATATCAGATTGGACCAGAATAGATTAGATCAGTGCTTCCCAAAGTGGTGGTCCAGATTGCCGGTCCGCGCGTCCTCAGTTGTCGGTCCATAAAGTGAGTCAAGAAAGTGGTCAAATTGTGTCGGAATCAAGAAATTACTATTATATTTTAAACAGTCAGAGCAAAAAGACTTATTAGGATAGCATTTAAATGGCAATAGAGTCATATAATTGGCTAAACATGCATTGAAATAATTTTTTTGAGGAATTTATGTGATCGAAAACGAAACAGAGAATATTTAATAAATTTGGAACCGATCCTCCTGCAGTGGATATTAATTTTTGCCGGTCCGTGACACTGAAAGTTAATTCCTGCCGGTCCGTGACACTGAAAAGTTTGGGAAGCGCTGGATTAGATCACATCAAATCATATCAGCTCAGATCGGATTACACCGGATTATACCGGATCAGATTAGATCACATCAGATTGTACTGGATCAGATTTGATACCAAGCCCTGTTTGACTGTAACTAAGAAACATAATTATTTAGTTCTTACTGCTGCATTTGTAGCCTTGATAGAAAACTCCCCTGCAAATAAATTCAGAGTAAATAATTTTTTAATCAACTTATAAAACTTATTGAAAATGACATGTTGTTAAATATGATTATTGAAATGACATTTCAATAATTTTAGTCCTTTGAATATAAAGCCAAATGTTCAAAATTCACCTGAATATAAAGCTTTAACTATGACAGATCTACCAGGCAATATATTGTTTTATTAGCTTAGGAAAACTCATGTTTCCTCTGTGAAGAACAGAATTTTAAGCGCCAACTAAAGTAGTCTAATAATCCAAGTTATCCAACTAATAAAGGTCACAGAATAATTACCCTATTGACCTGCCAAAAGCATGGCACACCTCCGAGGTGAGTCATCAGATTAATCAGCATTTCAATCTTTTAATTCATTTGCTGCAATCTGGCCACTGAAAAAAGACCGCTACAGAAATGACTGTTCACTTTCACATCCAGAGTTCAAATTATATACAACTGTACAATACAGTGTATTTGATATTGACCTCCTTCCAAAGTTCAAAAGTGCACACTACCATATGACAGAAGATCGATGGCATTGATCAACTGTACATGAAGGACTTGCTCAAGGTACTCACACACAGACTGCCTCAGTGGAGGTTCGAACCCATGCTCCACTCAAATTCTGGTGAATCAAGTGAAATTCGCAATTTGTTTGCTAAGGAAACCATTTTTGGACTACATCTAAGAGTGCTTCATTTGAAAGATCCCTCACTCTGATGACCCCATGAACCTGAAGCACTAAATTATGACACATGAAGACTTTATACACTGCAACCGACATTTTCCCTCCTTCCAAAGAGGTTCAGGAGTGCACACATGACCAGTGAACAGAACATCAATGTTGCCGAGCAATTGTGAGCAAAGACATGCTCAAGGTCCTTACACACTCAACCCATACTCATCGCAATACAGGCTAAGGGCTCTAACCAAGTACCTACCATACCACGCCTCTCCTTACAAAGCAAACTTCAAGACGAAATGAAGACTGCCTACCTCAACAGTTTTTTGCAAACCTCGCACGTGGTCGGCTTTTCGAAGGTGAACAAACGAAAAAAGAACCCGCCTGCATCATGCCCTTCCGGATAAACATTAGACCTAACATAATTACACTTACAATTATAATTACAATTATAATTACTAACAGAATCAGACCACCCACAACCAAACTTAGACAACCTGGACCTCCAGCAACTTAACTTAAGCAACTTCTGTAATCAACCTGGACTACCCACAATCCAACTCAAACAGTTACTTCAAACTTTAAACTCAAGTACCACAGCGATCTGAGTTTCCATGGCTGGATATCTATCTGCTCAGCTGCACAGGTTATTGGGTTATCGCACCTGCTTGAACTTCCATAGCATAGAATTATTATTATTATTATTATTATTATTATTAATATTATTAAATAAATTTATAACGCGCGCAAGGTCACACTGAAATGTGAATCTGAGGCGCGAAAATAGAAGCTTTGCTATGGTGGCTACATCAAAAGCCTACATCATCTTCTTGGCAATTCTTAGCATCGTTGTTTATCAGCATTTGAAATGCATTAAGTTCAACTGTTGGTTTGTATTGCATCATCAGGAGCGCCTCCTAGGAGCACACAACTGCTCTTTCTTTTTAGCACTTTATAAAATCAGAAGGGGAAGGTATGGCCACTGTGCCCCAGAGTTTGATGATAGGGTGCATAACTCAAACATGCAAAACCTCAGACTTCATATTCAACATAAGCGCCTCAAATGATTTCTGCATGAGGAACCGCTGGGCAGAGCCGTTTGCTATCAAATTAAAAGAGTCTTAGGTCACGTACTTAGCCTGCTCTATCGAGTTCCACCACTTATACATTTGGTCTTGGGTTTTCAAGCCAACCACGTAAGTCTTTCCAGCAGCATCCGGTTTTGCTGGGTCGCCAACGAGTTTAAAATAGTGCATCTAAAGAGCAACAATACCACATCAAATGAATAATAATAATAATAGTATTTGTTTATTAAGTCAAACTGACAAGTACGCAGTAATATTACATGATACGGTAGTAACAAATGATAACAAGCTTAACATCCTGAGTCGAATATCACTGTATTGCAGCCTGCAAGGTGACCATCCATCCTACTGCTCATTTTACAATCGTCCCTAGGGAGTGGAAGGCTGAGTCAACCTCATGGGGATTATGGGGCTAGCAAGTATTGAACCTGCATCCTTCTGATCTTTATGCCAGCGTGTTACCATTCAGCCATCTCCCCGCCCCAGTGCAGATAAATGTACAGAGTGCATTGAAAATTCACAAGATAACCGTGCATTTGCAGAACATGGCTACATAAGTTCTAAATAGAAAGTGCATAAACAAGGAATCTATATCAACAGGAACTTGTTCAAAATAATTCCATATATCCGGCATACTCCTAGGACGTGTGTGTTGCCACACTTCAATTTTTAACCGGATATGTAAATATAATGTTTAACTCTTCACAGACAATTTTCAACTCTGAAAATAAATTTATTTGTTGATTTTTCTTCATGGATATAATAAGCTGTAATGCATTTGTTGTGTAAACAAGACGCAATACTATCTGACTGCCAGGGGAGCTGCAGTGCACAGGCCTTCAAATTAGTCATACGACATATAATTGACTCGTGTAGCCTACTATTGGTCCATGGCTCATATGAAACATGTTATGGTTACGATCACATTGCAACAAAAAATTCATGCATCTGTTGACATAACTTCAAAGCAAGGAAAAATCTTCTGACATTTGTATGCATTACAACCATGGGCTATTAACTCTCTCAGTCCAACGAACACAGTTAAAAATTTTTCTCACAAATCCTTCATGTGAAAACCAAGTAAGTAAGTAAGTGAGTAAGCATTTTAAAGATGCTTTTAGCAGTAGTAATTTGTATTTCATTATTAGTTCTCTGCATTCGGTGGCATTTATAATAATGAATAGAACTGTTCTGCAAATAAGATAAACTTCACAACAAAATACTCACCCCTTTGGTTACTTTTTCCATTTCATGATTTTCAAGATTGTAATGAGATAAAATGATGACATCTTTGTAAAAATAAGAGTCACCCTAAAAATTTACCAAAACACAGTAAACACAAAAGAAATCATCCTACAATTAAAAAAAAATAGTAAACCCTAACCAACAAATTACTTTAAATTTTGGGCTGGTACTGATTAAAAATAAATTAATTGATTAATTTCCAAAATTAAACTTCAATTAATCGATTAAATTCTATTAATTTGATATCTGTTATGCAAAACGTGAAAACTCTTAAAATGTAGTCACTGTGCCAGTTACTACTTTCTTTCCACAAAACCATCAAACATTCCAATTGATAAAGTTCAAATTGTCAAATTTGAAAATGTCGTCAGTAGTTACTACTTTCTACATACAAAAAACTTCAATTGAACTGTCTATTACAACGAAGACAGTTAATTTTGCTCCATCTTCGACTTTTCCATCAGCATTTACCTTACATACAAAATCATCGCTTAATTTCCACTCAAAAGTTTTACATTATCATTGTTCTCCATATTGTTCAATCCAGAAATGTGCTGCTCAGTATCATGAAGTAAGTAAAAATATATTAATCGAACAAGCCGATATTAATCGATTACCATTTTTAACGATTATTTGATTAATTAATCGTTCCAATCTGCAGCCCCATTTAAATTACTTTAAAACACCATCATAGAATATGGTAAGACTTGCCTTTGCTCGACAGATGACCATGACTTTGTCAAACAGAAAAATATAGCTGAAAGGAAACAAAATAACAGTGATAAAATCATAAATCTAGATTCATGTTGACTGTACACTTAATTTTGCAAATGAACAATTTCTGCAAAATGCAAACAAAACTGGGCTAAAACAGAAAACAGACTGTCAGATCATAACTGAAGTCAATGTGTAGATTATAGCCAGACAATTGTTTGTGGTCTTCATCGTAATCAAACAAAACTTGGATGCACACACATAAAATGAGCCTGGGCACTAGACACTTTATGCCTGTGAGCATCCATGCAACACAGTGTGGCATGGTGGACGATTGGTTAGCGCGCTAGGGCTTTAACTTGTATAGTACGGGTTGAAGTTTCGTCCAAGACAGTTACTGTGCAGGGACTTTGAACAAGTCCTTCACTCACAACTGCTCTGTAATCAGGTCAACCCATAACATACAATGGTGAGATCTGTGACCGACCAAGTGCAAGAAAAGTTACATAAAAAGAAAGTATGTCTGGTAAAACTTTCCATCCATGACAAATTCATATAGAATTACATTCTTACTTTACAGCGGATGTCAAACTTACCGCGTTTCAAAGCTTTTTTCTCTTGGTGCCTTGACTTTAACCTCACCATCAAATATACGATGACCGTAGTCTTGAAGTCGATTGCCTGCTTGCTGTTCAGAAGAATAACATCCTTTAATTTGAATCAACTGACTAAAATATGCACTCCAGCAACTGTTATATAGTGCACTATGAATATCAATAACATATACCATGAATATCAACATATCATGAGTAATTGAGCGGCTGAGTGCCTTTGATTGGTGTGCACTGCGAGAGGCGCTATATAAATTGATAGATACAATACAATACAATGCAATTGAAAAATGACAGGTGTACTAGAGCAACGATATCGAAATAACTCACTTTACAAAGAGGATACTAATATTGACAACAAAAGTAAGTGGAAGGTAAGTAATTATATCCTTTATTTAACCAATTGCTAACCGCACTTTGGTGTGCATAATACAGTGTCATTATTTAAGAGTAAATCATCCTTACAACAAATGTTTTACGAGCCAAACTGTCTGTGCCAGGTATTCTTCTATTGCGGGCTCGAGGACGCAGTGAATAGATAGCAGGTTAGAGTATCTTGCTAATGACAATTGACAAAGAAGATAGATACAGAAACGCAGATGAGTGATAATGATGTAAATAGAAAAAAATGCAGTCATGGTAACATTAGGTGCAACGATGACAAGAATTACATAGCATTGAATACAGTGAGGTGATATACCTGGGCAATGATGACGATGACCATTAACATAAAAACGTTAGAACAGCAAAGCTAAGAATAACATTCAGATTCACATACTTATTGGTATATGACTCACCATATACTTGCTTAAGTCGACAATGCTGGAAAACAAAGAAAGCATTTTCACAATGAAACACTTACTGTTATATTGTAAGAAGGGCCTTATCAAATTTCACTTATATTGCACAGATCTGTATCAGCACACAGAATCCCTAAAGTTCCGTTTTCCCCGTCACATCACACTACATCAACGAGGTCCATATTTTGGCCATTGTTCCCAAGCTTTGTTAAAAGATACCCTCATGTGAAAAAAGGCACGGAAAGCCACTCCCCTCTGGCCAAACACTGGTGCAAAGAAATTCTCATATAAACAGTTGAATTTCTCTTATACTTCAGTGCAACAAAGAAAGAAAATGTTACAAGTATAGAGTTGTACAGTTTTTCAAATTTTTTTCAAGAAATATATAGCCTTTGGATAGATAGATTTGTGAACAATGAGTAAATTCATACCTGTTTTCAATTTCACTGATTAGGGCCAAATTCTCGCTGTCTCTTTTAACTTCATTGACGTACATCGACAAATCCTGAAATTCAGCCACAAAAGTTAAATCAAAACGCATCACATCAGCATTCATTTATTCTTACTCTAACTCAGGTGTCCTGCTAACCAAGCACCTAAAAGGCTGGGTTTTACCACCTAAAAAGCTGCCTTTTCCAACTAAAACATTTGCTTCTTCCACCTGAAAAGTTAGCTTTTCAACCAAAAAAGTTGGCTTTTGAAACTAGAAAGTTGGCTTTTCCAACCTAAATCGTTGGCTTTTCCAACTAAAGAGTTGGCTTTCGCCACCTAAAAATTGGCTTTTTCCAACTAAAAAGTGGCTTTTTCCACCTGAAAGTTGGCTTTTTCCACCTAAAAAGTTGGCTTTTTCCACCTGAAAGTTGGCTCTTTGCACCTAAAAAGTTGGCTTTCCAACTAAAAAGTTTGGGCTCAAATCTCAAGTCTGTCCAGTGACGTTGAACAGAGATTGAATAGTCAAACGTCGAAGGTCATCAAGAGTGCCTTCTCAAATCCAATAACCATGACACTTAATTTTTATCACTGATTTCTCTATTATGTACACATCTGAAATACAGACAGTCACATGACCTCACGGGTGGTGTGGTGACAAGCTGCAACAATAGACTACCTGCATTTCCGCAAGGGCCTCTTCGAGGACGCTCTTTTCCGGACTGTCATCATCTGTGTCCTTTAGCAATTGCTGTATAAAACACAACCAACATTTAAGGAAAGTTATATATACCTGAATCTGCTCACTTGTCTTCAACAATACCATTCTCTGCATTTAATATGTTAGCATTACTGCAGCCCAATCTTCTAACTGTTATTAATTTTATTAGTAAGTTGTCATTATTGATTGATATTGGCAGTATTGTGGTGCTGTACTGCTATTATTGTTATTGTTATTATTATTATTGTTATTATTATTATTGTTATTATAATTACTACTATTAAAGTCCTATTTAAGTCCTAATTTAGTAGCAAATACATATATGAATAATAATCAAGAAACGGGGGTTACATTTAGTATAAGTCATTAGCCTGTCTTGGCTCCTGTTACACTGTACTTCCTGTTTCATGATTGTAACATAAAACCAGTTCTGGGCAATAAACAAATTGAAAAAATGCACAACATAAACCTAAACCACAACATAAACCCATACACAAAAGCTTCGAGGTCAGAAGAGTTGGTGAAATCCACAAAACAGATCATGTGCAGTGAATGCTTCCTGCTACAGTGATCTTCATTTCAACATTTCACGATAACACAGACTCTCATATTACACAGTCAAGGACATGCATCTCAAATTGAATTAAACTTTAGAACATGAGCTAATTTATTTCTAAAATTGTTCACAGTTTTTGTGCAGCACTATATGTGTCTTTAGTTATATTTAAAAGTCCATTGGCTATAGTTGCTCAGACAAAAACGAATTCTACACACTTAGTTATTTCATCATAATAAAACTTAACAACAACAAAGTACACAATTGGGCTCCAAAGATAGAGTTACAAGGTGGCTCCATGCAGAGCATACATGACATCCACTACAAGCACAATCATCAGTAGCTTAAGGCTACAGACGATTGAAGTCATGAAGAAAACCATAACAGTATTTTTCTACCTGTTCTATCATTATAACAAACAGGTGTCCCGCAATTAGACAAAGAAGCACGTACGTTAATTAGTAGATGGTATTTGAGAATTCTCTGGAAAGGAACCACAAGCAGGTCACGTAGCTTCACCTTGGCCTCTTCGTTTTTTTGCTGAAAAAAATCACTCATGACTTAGGAACCGTCGAATTAGACCTAAGAAGCCTTCATTTAATAAAATTTTCTAAGTAGCTAGCTTCTCATCTTCAATACGACATGCTTCACGAACTCCAAACTTGCGGTCATCTGTCAAGTCTATTTTGGAAGTTGTTGGTTGGGTTATGCACGGGGTGGTGATGGTTGAACGGTATTACACGGGCACGGAGAACAGAAGGACGCGGGTTTGATACCCGCTAGCCCCATAAGCGCCTCTGATAGGAGTGCACTGTGAGAGGTGCTTTACAAATTTTTAAATACATTACAACACAATACAATACAATACTCAGTCTTCCACTCCCTAGGGGCGATGGTAAAATGAGCAGCAGTAGGACGGATTGGCACCTACCAGGATGCCACACAGTCATAAAATCGACTCTTGTTTAACTTGTTAGCGTGTGTTCCTACTATTTCATGTAATCATACTGCAGTTTGTCAGTTTGAACTTAATACATCTGTCTAAGAAGTAGAAGAACAGTCCTTTATGCTAGCCTGAGAGGCAGCCGTGGGTATTAAGTGTTAACAATTTCATTTTCTTAGCCTTGGCATATGAGGGCAGGTGTGCAGTCCTCTACCTCATCGTCTCAGCTTCCCACCCACAGTATATGGTCCGTGTACTCATTATAGCTGAGTTGATTAGGGGTGCAGATGGAGCAGAAATCTCAAAACAAATTCCTGCCCCTCGGGGATTTGAACCCTTGACAGTCCAGCATGCTAACCAGTGTTCAATTGTGCACCCCTTATCTGTCTAAACAGATTGGTAAATGCAAAACCAGATGCCTCAGGATTTCACGACTTAAGTTCCGCTAAGAGCTATCATCAGACGTGAGAAGTTGAGGAGCGACTTACTTCAATCACTGTTCTAATCCTCTCTGCCTTTAGGCATTGATCGAGTCTGTCGTGGGCGCTCGTGATGTTGGCACAATAATTCCCATAGACAACCAGATTCATTTTATGTTTGACGAAACAGCCGGGT
>JACEVL010000080.1:510000-685000 GCA_020284085.1 Aporrectodea caliginosa
TGACGAGGGGGGGAGGGGGTTAAAAATCGACCAAAATTGCGTGACGTCATTTATGGACGGCCTCTTAGTGGGTAAGCCTAACTCTTAACAGCAGCATGTTCCTCTATTTCCTTTAAGTCTGGTTCACAATGACTGTTTCCTGTGTGGCCATGGTACTGGGTTGATTCCCACTTTCACATAGAGGATCTTCTCTCCACTGTGCCATCTTGGCCTTGGGTTCACATTTTTGACCACAGAAAAATTACCCCACGCATATAAAATACTATACAACGCATATGACTTTCCAACTTCACCTCTAAGCCATAACTATATCCTAAATTATGCCATACTATAAGTCCTGCCCGACAAATACACCAGTCATCTTTATGTTCTGAACTATGGCAGCAAAGTCATGCAGAGTATGATTCAGAAACCCATGCAAAATGCACAGCAGGTTAGATTTGCATTGAATAGATAAGCAGTAACCTTCAATAACCTTCACATACTGAAAGTGTACTCAGATCCCATTACACGGAATAAATTATCAAACATTCTGCGCTGGAGAGTCACTGCCATCATTTCCATAAAACAATTAAGTCGGCTGGTCCATCAACTTTCAGCCTATGAACATCAGCTCAATGCCTGCATTGCCTAGCCACTAATTGTTTAGAAAGCATAATAATAAACTGATTAATGAATATTAATTAATAAGTAACCGTACTGAAATATACCTTGCAGTGGTAAGTAATTTAGCCTACTTTCCTGTTTACACATAAGTTATTTTTATTTTCCTTCTTGATTATTCAGAAACTCAAACCTAAGTTGGTAACGGACAATTGTTTAGCCTACTTTTACCTACTTTCAGTTTGTGTTTTTGTGAAACATATTATCTTCATAATAGAGTGACAACATATGCCTTTGCTAAGTTAATAGACACTGCGAAATATGCGGGACTTTTGTCCCTCCTGAGTCTGTCCTTTGCATCATGTATTACTTTTGTCCCTCCTGAGTCTGTCCTTTGCATCATGTCTTACTCTGCTGCATTTGTAACATGTATCATTATAAATTTGGATCAATACAGAGATGATGATGAAATCTTACTTATTCCTGACTTTTTGGCTTCCTTAGTCTTGGATAGTGATGACAGTGTAGCAATAACCTAAAACAAAGAGTGTATCATACTTGCTGATAAATTATATATATATATATATATATATATATATATATATATTATATATATATTGCATATATATATATATATATATATTATCCCCCCTCCCAAAGTCCGACTCACACCTCAACGTGGTGAGGGGGTGGCAACAGTAAGTAGGGGGAGTGCCTGCTGAGGCTATGCCATCAGTGGTGAAGGTCTTGGCTGAAGTACCACCTAGGGAGCTACGCGAGGTGGACAGGCTCAGCAGGAACCCTGAAAAGCTGGCAATCGTCGGCTCTATCGCCGCCTCTGGATACCACAAGATAGTGGATATCAGAGCCAGTCCTAAGCCTGGAACTCTCTTTAAGGGAGAAGTGCAAAGGTCGAACGGATGGGTGCAGATACCCCGTTCGTAAAGAAAAAATACGTATGAAATCCAATGCAAGCATTGGACTCCAAACGGGCCTCGGCCCATGGATCTGATGCAAGCGTTGGACACCTACGGGCCTTCGGCCCATGGATCCTGATGATGATATATATATATATTATATGTAGAAGATAAGAGCAGTCCTTTCCTTTCAGCTAGCCCTGGGACAGCCATGGGTATGAAGTGTTAGGGTCTTCAGTTTGTTAACCTCGGCATATGAGGGCGGGTGGCCAGTCCTCTCCTTAGACATCTCATCTTCCAATCTACAGCGTTTGGTCAGTGTAGTCAATATAGCTGAGTTGGCAGGGGGTGCAGGTGGAGCAGAAATCACGACCCAAATTTCTGCCCCGGCGGGGATTTGAACCCCCGACCACTCGATTGACAGTCCAGCACGCTAACCACTACACTATCTTCTTCTTCTTCTTATATCATGCGAAATTATCACTTGACTTCAATAGCAAGGGTTTGCTAGAAAAAGATAAGTTTTCGGTTGTCGAAATGTCAGAAAACAAGCTCAACCGTTCTTACTTTGTGGAATTCTGTCATGTCAAAGAAATCTGTAGGATCGAATAATGCAGAATCCTTCATGCCAAACACTTTCTTGCAGGACTGAATGAACACCCGAATATTTTTCAGACACAGGAACTGAAAGAGACAGATATATAGAAAACGTCAACATCAAAACGAATTATATTGAAGATAAAATCTACTGACTGAACAGCCACATTACTAGGGTTTCTTTAATTGGCTCTGCAAACGCCGTTTGCAAGCATCTTAAAACTGTTCCTTGTTACTGGAGTTGGGCTGAGAGCACCACTGAGTAGGTATCTTTGAGGGGCGCTATATGAATGAATGAATGAATGAATGAATGAATGAATGAATGAATGAATGAATGAATGAATGAATGAATGAATGAACCAGTATGACAGATATCTGTTTATTCCTAAAATGTACAGGTGCATAATGCCACTAATCTAATGATTTCTATAAATCCAATCTAATGACTTCCACAGAACTGTTATCCCACTGTGTACTAAGGCATCAATTGATCCTCTTTTAAAGTGACACCCTAGTCAAAATATCCTAACCCACTGGAGAAACCGGGTCAAAATACGATAAGACAGGGATATCAGACACAAGCATGTTGCGGTGGGCAATCAAGTTGAATTAGATGGGTCTTAAGTTTAGACCTGAATGACATTAAAGGTCACAGAACTGGGCAGTGAACTCACGAACTAATTGCAAGACACAAACCAACCACAAACAGTCATTGTGTCATAACTAGGGCTGTCAACGGGCCCCCGGGCCTCCGGGCCCCCGTTCGAAGGGCCCGGCCCGGGCCCTTAAATCAAAAGCCCGAAAACCCGTCTGGAATCAGCATATTATTTTAAGTCAAATTTTAAAAGCTTAAATACAGACTATCAGTCGCAAAACGCTGTGGATTTGAAGATGTGTTGGCCAGCTACAGTGGTGTATTAGTCATCGGCGCGGGGGTAGTTGGCATCTTGGCACTAGGGCTGTCAACGGGTCACAGAACTGGGCCCCCGTTCGTAGGGTCAACCCCGGCCGTTAAGTCAATACCCGAAAAATCCAAAGAAGCATAATAACGGTATGCAGGTGTAAGTTTTAAAAGCTGTGTCGTTCCTGTTGAATAACAGGCTGTCTGTCGCGTGGGAAGCTGTGAGTTCAGCATGAATGAGCCAGCTAAAGTGGCCGATTAGTCATCGGCGGAGGGCGGTTGGCACCTGCCTGATTGCCGGCTATCATAAGACGAGCCATGGGCTCCTATTTAATAAGGGTTATTATGCAAGGACAACCTACCGGGACGCGCAAGCCAATGATGACCAACTTTGAATTAGGTCTTAGTGCAATGACCGTTTATATATAATAATATCCCCCTTCCCAATTTAGCGACTCTCGGTGACTCGGTCGTCCAAGCGTGAGAAAAAGATGGAAACCGTGCTATTTGTAGCTTTTGGACGACGGATGTAATCGAAGCGACAATTTCTATCCCACGCTTTCCGTCGATCGGCGATACGAGGCGATGAACTAAGTGGACCGTGATCGAAGTATTAGTACCGAAAATCGCCGTTAGACACACGCCACAGGTCTTTCAATGTAATTAATTAAATTAAATTTTGCAACTTCGTTACACTGTGACTCAACTATTTTTGGCTTTCCTCAAGGTTTTACCACTGACGGGCCTTCGGGCCCCCGTTGAAAATGAGCTCGGGTACCCGGGCCAACGTTTTTCTAACATTTTGACAGCCCTAGTCATAACAGTTGGCTGTAGATTAAAGAGGTAAAGGCTCTGAGCTACAAGGCCACCAGTCATCCTCTCAACCACTGTTTTAGTTGCCAACAATGGAGCTGGGGTCAAAAATTTTGCGGATTACCATTTGAACAGTACACGAACCCAGGTCAAATTCTAATGCTGTAAATATGTTGTAGGCCTACACAAAACCACTGATGACTCTTGAGATATTTTAGTTACCCGACCCCCTTCCCAGCATGTTTTCAGCTACTTAGCTGAAGGGTTAGAAGAAGAGCTAGAGAGTTCATCCCCCCCCTCGAACAACTACAACACTGCTACCTAAATAGCAGGAGGTTGGAACTATATGAAACAGGATATATTTGTATCACAAATTAAAACATTTAAGAACATTGTCTGTCTTTGAAAAATAATTATCTAATTGGTGTTATAAGTGGTCCACATCTCTCCTATGGAATGTGAAGAAGTATGTAATTAGTTGGTTGAAGTCGGGCAAACATGGAGCTCTGGGCAAAGCTACAGGCTTGCCAAGGACAGCTGAATTACCTAGTCAGAGTTTAAAGTTATTTGCTTAATTAATGAAAACATTTAATTTGTTTTTCTCTATTTTCATTCATACTACTTCAGTGTTGGTTAAGTCATTTTTGCTAGAGCTGCTAATCTTCTGAAAATAAAACTCAAGAGTTTTCCAATAAGTACTGTATTCTTCATTGTTCGATTTTTGACACAGTTAAGGATCAAGTACGAACAGCCACACCTACTATAATTTAGCAAATAATCGTAGTCGTAACCTCCAAACTTCTAAAGCTCCACTCCAAAGCCAAGCACGGGGCACCAGCTTATTCACGAGCATATAAAACAGTTCCAGGTTTGTAAGAAATTCTGCTCTGGACATCCGGACATGTATGAATTTTCAACCCCTCTCCTCAGTTCAAATTGACAATTCAAACTCTGGGTAAAAATGAAACTGAAATGTGATGCTGACTACATTGAACAGTACTTAGCCGAATGCAGAGAAAAAGCAAATAAACAATTAGACTATGCAAATTTTGGTCTCCAACTGGAAATGATTAAAAACAACTTATGAATAAAATTATACAAACTAGGCCAATTTTAGGCAGTTTTATCTTATCAAAGTAATGTAACGTAATTGTACTCCGAGAGAAGAAATAGGTTTCAAGGAGAGAGAGAGAATGAGGTAGGAACAGATCCAAAGAATGGAATCACGTAAACAGGAGGGGAGGGTATTCAACTGAGCAGGCACAATGGTGGAAAATGATCTAGTTTGGGCCAAAGTGATCCTAGTTAACAGGACAAAGGGATCATGCCATTATTCAGCCATTTGGCAAAAAAAATGCGCCTGAATACTAGATAATATATGTATTGGAACACTCTTCCTAGCCACACAAAATCAGCAGCTCTATGTTACTTTAACAGTGCACCATCTAACCACTCACATGCATGTACATCATTCACTGGCCTGAAGAAATGCAAATTACAAAGGGAGTTTGACAATTTCATATAAAACTTGACTCTCAACACGAAGCTCTGTAAGTACATTCAGTTGTTAAGACATGAACTGAATGATTTTACTATTCATTACATGCCCATAGCCCCATACAATGTAGCTACTTTGAGAATTAATAAATTTAAGCTTATGTCAGTATTTGAGTTGATAGATCTTGGTGTTGAACTTAAATTCGAACCTGCAACTGCAGAATGGCAACCATCCAAGAATTAGCCCAAAGCTCTACAAATCTATGTACAACGCCATGGGAGTATTTAGGGTGGTTTTACGGGTTCAAACCCCACCCGAAACAAGTGTCAGAAAAGTTTTTATATGCTTGTATATGCAAAATATAAAAATCTTAACTTTTACTACTCCAATAGAAAACCCCCAAATTGCTTCCTGGCTACACTACTGCACAATGCTACCTCTCTCTGCAGTTCCTCGTCGACCTCTCCACTCCCTGGACAGGCATACTCTCTTTGTTCCACAAGTTAGGACCACTATGGCCTAAACTAGATCTTGCCACCATTGAGTCCTCCCTATGGAATGCCCCTCCCTTCTGTCTACCTGTTACCATTCTTTCTGGGTCTCTTCCTACAGCCTTCTCCCTACTCAAAACTTTCTTCTTCTCTAGGGGAAACTCAGCCACTGGCTGTACTCTGTCAGTGCCAGTCCCAAGCCTGGAAAAGGAGAAGGGCGACGCTAATGATCATTGTTATCACACAGTGTCGTTAAACTGAAACTACTACTACTTCTCTAGGGGTTCTCGCACTGGGAGCGTTACGGGTACTGAATGGCCCCTGCTGTGGGCGGCGCTATATAAATTACTAAATACAATACAATACCTAAGCAACTAAATCCTGTAACAGCAAAGACCAAGCACAACAAAACAGGTCCCTCTGAGGGCACTTTCTCCTCTTACTTGCGACATTTGTGGCCTCTGACTGAAGCTCTTGGGGTCGATGGCGCTCGGGTGCAGACGATTCAGGAGCAGACACAGCAGAACGCCGTCCCGTAAACACAGGGCCAGATGGTCCACGCATTTTACAGAGTCCCACTGTTCTTTCGGCAATACCATGCACTTGTAAAGCCAGTCTGAACACCGTTCCCAATCGCTGACTTCTTCGTCGTCGCTCGCCGACATTTTCGTCTGTCTCTATAACTTTACTTCCGCGTCCAATGGCCTTAACTTGGTACCCAGCTGCTGTCTGTACGGCTTCGTACTAAATACATTGTCACGTGACGCGGTCACCACGTCAGATGGCGTTCAGACCAATGACCTAGGTTCACACGTCAGCTGCAGATGGAATCCCGCGGTTAGCATATAATTAAGCGCTGGATAATTGCATGAGAGAGCTAGAGCTAATAATTAGTGTCAACTGCAGAGGTTTCTTTCTGTCTTTCCCGCTGTCACTTAGTTAATCTATTACGAATATTGGCTGATGTCAGACGTAGGCCTAATTAATTTTATGAGTTATGACAACATTGTCATAAATAACACCCGTATAGGCCTATAGACCTACACTAACTGATAATGCCGAACAAGATAGGCCTCTGCGGTTTTCAGCTTTTACTTTTTTAGGTTTTGTATCGATAACGTTGCAAATGGTCAGGAGTTATGCAACTGCGTTTTTTTTAGCACAGGCCCATTAAACTTAAAGCAATGCAATGTAAATCTTGGTTTCTCAGCGTTGTGGCTTGAAACTCTTAAGAGCATAGGCCTACGGTGTCGTAGATCACCCGGGGTGATGCTGAACTAAATGTCATCTATCCCTATGTGGGGCGCGGTGGTGTAGGGGTATGTTCGGTGCCTTGCAGCCGGAGTGGTTGCAGGTTCGAATCCTGTGCCTTCAAGCCACCGCGTAGGAAACCACGTGAGCAAGTCCTTCGCGCACAATTGCTCTGCAATATTGTTAGGCCTATAGCCTAATTGCTTCTGCGTCGCCGAGACGTGTGCACTTCTGAGCTTGGGGCCACCTTTGGAGTTTGGAAGAAGGGCGATATAAAAGATCAGTAACTGTTGTATTGTATTGTATCTCAAAGCACAGTGTAAATTAACCTAATAAACTTGCGTCAGTTCATCGCCAGCTTATGGCATGGGCCTCTGAGGCCTATTGCAAGCATAATTTATGGGCGCAACGTGTCGAACGCTGTTCTATTTATAGGACATAGCTGAATCGTATTATTTTGGCTGGAAACTTTCCTAGGTGGTTTTGCCCGTTAATTATAGGCCTACTTGTTAGTCCTATAAAAGCACACCGTAACATCCTAATGTGAGTGAGCGTGTGTGTTTGTGCGAGCGCGCATAATGAATATGAAAGGCTGGCGCATAGACCCACACAAACAAACATAATACATACACACATTACACACACACACAACACACAGAGCGTGTGTCACGGTGTGTGTGTGTGTGCTTGTGTGCACAGTAAATGTTCAGTCATTCATGCATGAATACATTGCATGTAAATGACTCATGTGTATGATACGTAGGCCTATTTTTGGTACTGCAGCTGCAGTGTGACATTCATTCTGAGCGCCTTTGAAGGTCGTTTGATGTCGCGTGGGTCGTTCTCTGCAGTGTTCATGTTCGGTTCCATCATAGACCTGAGCCATCAAATGGATATCCAGAGGGCCATGGCCCTGTCCCATCGACAGTCGCATGCAGACGCAGTGCATACATTGCTTATAATTATGACAATAATACTGTGTAGGACCTCAGCAATTTTCACTCGCTGTTGCTCTGCGGCATTCTATGTTCGAGCGTCTGTTAAAGTTGGTTACCGGACTTACCGCAAATTCGCTTGCTTGGGCGCTGTAGAAATTTCGACTTTTTCGAGATTACGATTCTGTCTGGTTGTGTGAAAACAATAAGAGATAAAGAAACAAATAATATTGCAAACGAAAGTCTATTTATTGCTTATTATAGTTATTATAGGCCTACTTGTTATGTGACCGAGTTAAACATATAAGAACAAATTGCGAAAAAAGTAAGGTAGGCTAACTGAAATGTTACAACCTACCCCTTGTGAGGGCAGGTTGTACCTGTAACCTGCATGTGGGGTAGCCTAAGTTGTAGACATTTAGAGATTACGATGCAGATTCTAAGTCGTATATAGGCATATATGGTCGTGCGCACTTCTCGGCCTGGGAAGGAGAGCAATATCAGTTGCGTTGCATTGTATTCCCATATATTAGATGGGCTTCTTAAGTTATAGCCTACGTGAGACAGCGAACGTATGGAAGCTAATAAGCTATGTAGGCTAAATAGTACATGACTTGAGAATCGTATGGTCAAGTAAGTAAGGCAGAAATAGGCCAGAGATCGACCACATGCGATCTGATTGTATAATTAATTAGATCGAAACCGTTCCATACCCAGCAGCAGTTTGACCCACTGGCCGAAATGGGGGGGGGGAAGGAATTGCGATTGACTATATAATGAGACACCAAAGCGCCAGTTCAACGAGAGATCCTGAGTGGCCGAGTGGGTTGGTGCCCGCTCTTCGCGCCGGCGCCCTGGGTAAGCCGCTTCCCGGTCGGTCGGTTTATCAGAGATTAATTTCTCGGATCTTTACTGAGCGGGTGGCTCGATCGCAATATAAACGTGGAGTACGAGGTTGCTTTCTGCCTCCGACACTGATCATCTTCGATATGAAAAAGTGTCGTTAAGCAGTAATACAACAGCCAGTTCAACGACCAAAGAGAAACGGACAAGGACCCATACAGCCACACGTACACACACACACATACACTTCGGAGACATACAAAGTAGACACCAATGACTTAGAATTAATTAAAGAAATCAGATGACCTACTACGGTACCAGCAGGTAATGGAGATGCAATTTTGAGTGATGTGAAAACTGCGTAAGTAATCAATAAATATCGTTGCAGATGCCGCCAAATTGCCTATTTCTTGGAAATGCAATTTGTTTCAAGGACTTGAGGAAAGAGAAATCAGCAACGCGTAGTTTCTCCATTCATTAGCTATGCACCGATTATAAATTTATTTGTGAATTTAGACCTATCTTGTTCTTATTCACTAGATAGGTTCCTATCTGATTAGAACTTATGGGATTGGACAGAGCGCATGTCCTGGTCAAATGAAAGTCTGTCTTTAAGTCCCTCTGACCCCAATAATCGTAAACTTCAAAGTTTTTAAAGCGCTAGCCTACTCTAAAGCTAAGCACAGGGTAACAACTTATTAAAGAGGGCTGCATCACATCAGAGGGGTTGTCCAGAGATGCTAAGTGAAGATTTGATAATAAGAATGCAACCGGCACAGAACTTGCCATTTAATTATAAATATATATTTTATAGGGAGAAAAAATTATAATTCAGAACTCGGTACAAAACTTTTTATTTGCTCACTGATCCACCATAACAACATTCAAAAGTAATTACAGTACATGTGCTAAGTATGTAACACTTTGTGCACAGTACATGCACAAAGTATGTAAGACTTTAGGCATGACATTTACTTTATGTAAATATGTTACAAATAGTCTGAGGCACAGTTGAATGCAACACACTATCCAAACACCTTTTGACTAAGTTCATTGGTATCCACGACATGCATGGTAAGCCCTCATGCAAATGACAACATGTTTTAAAGTTTCTCGTTATTCTGTAAAGTTAAGCTGTCTACGTCATTTTAACAGTACAACAATTCATACAGATTCCAGTAATATTTGGCTCATTAGCACTTTAACAATGAACTGCATTGGTTTCCCAGTCGCTTTTAGTACACTGTCATCGTTAAAGTGTCAGAGCAAAGCTTAACTTCAGCAAAGCAAAGTTGCTAATTACCGGTATACGTTTGAAAAGTCATGCATAGTATGTTTAAATTCAAAGTCTGATTACTTAAACACTGTGTAGGCCCATGTCTTATAAGAATATTTATATGCAGCTTTCAAGTACCTTTCAAATGTGCTAGATAGATTTATACAAACTATACAATATACTTCAAGCGAAATGTAAAAATGTTTCTGTGATGACTGCGCCATAAAGGTGCCGACCTATGAAATCACAATCATTTGTCTCCACTATATCTACAGTTATTTCATTCACCAGCTATCAAACGACTGATTGCTTGATGATGATGATGATGATGATGATGATGATGACAATGATACGACTCAAAAAAAATGAATGATCAAGGTACCTCCACCCCTTAGGTCGTTCATCCATGATCACTGCCCTGAACTCCCTCTGTTACTCCTCCTGCTTTCCTTTCCAAGCTGAGATTCCTCCCTTCAAGAAATCTTACCCTGTTCCACCCAACTGCCACCTTCCCACTTCCCACAGCCTAAACACAACCAACTGCAAACAGCTCCTTTCCTCTCTCGTCTCAACAGTCGGATCGACTTCTTAAGCTGTTATCTTTAGAAAAAAACCTCTAGCAGAACAATTAACGAGTTAATTATTTAGGATGTACTCGTGGAATAAAGCGAATAACATACATTATCAACAATAGGATCAGATGTTGCTTAAGCTACCCATCCCTCTAAAAATGTAGAATTACTGTAGGTGTCGCTTGCCAAATGCCAAACCACACTGATTTGATTTAATCTTAAGATCAAGACTTATTTATTACTTTTACTGCTGAAGAAAATATGCACAGCCCAACAACCCATGTGCAGGAGCAGATCACTCCAGTTCTTATAAAAAAAAATACACGCAGTTGGTGAGCAAAAGAGGCAAAGAAAATCAGGGATAGGTTGTCCAAAAGCAGTAAAAAAAACCAGTTAAATATTCTGTGAAACAACATTCATCCTACCTCTTTTCAGGTACATAAATACAGTTCTGATTTTTTTCTGATATGGGCTCAAAAACATCAAGAAGCAGTTTTATAGAACTCTCACACCACTTGTCTCCAATGGGTATACATGGTTGGGATTCTACACTGCATTATTAAATCAAATTAGTCCTTTTTAACTGCATAAGGAGCCAACAATCACACGTCCCACATATTAGCAGCATCTCTCCGCTTCTGCCGTACATAAAAAGTTCTAACTTGTGAAGACTCTTTGTCTCTAAAGCATTGTTAAACAGACAACTGTTTGTTTCATGCTATTAGCAACCAGACAGCCATAACAGTCAAAGTGATCAGCGTGTTGATTACTGTTCGACTTGCTGCTGATATTCTGCATTGAAGGTTGTCATACCTAGTTCAAACAAAACAAACAGGGTAAACTGGTCGGAAATGTGATTAAACTCATGAGGTGTCTTAACAAACCAAGAGATCATTAAGAATTTAAGACCAGTGCAAACTGCAAGATTTCACAGAAATGTCAAACAGAAAGAAATTGAAATTTTCTGTACAGTATGTTTGGCTATTTACAAACCAGGGTTTCCTATGCATGTTAGGCTGCAAGTTTTTGTTTACATTAATTTTACGAAATCATTTATTCAAATGAGTAGTTTGAATCCAGAGACTATAATTATAAATGCTCGACAAACCTGAGCACTACTGCACAGTCCAACATTCCGCACAAAAACACTGTCGTGCCACAAAATTACTCTTCGTTATCCAAACAATGATGCATTATTGATTGAATAAACAGCATTTAACTAATGCAATTAACAGTTAGCTCACCTGCTCTGTTTATCACCAGCCATTTTCTTTCGATATTCCTCCTCAACCGTCTGGCCATCAAAGTACCAAGCGTTGTCATTGTAAGGATATTCGTACCCGACCTTACATTCGCACTTGTAACTTCCACGAACGAATTTCTTTCCAGCCAAATAAGCACACTGCAAAAGAAAACATCGCCTCTAGTCAGTTTCCTAATACAAAACAAACTGCTAATATGGGTGCTTCTCAATTCACCCCCATTATGGATTGAACCAACTGAAAGGCGAATAATCCAATAATCCAATCAAGTGTAGCATGTTTATTCCAACTGCAATGGTAAGTCTGATAAATATTTTACCAATACATAAGTCTGCAATGAGAATCAAGCATTTCATTTTTCAACTTCTGGGCAAACACTCTAAGCATGACTTCCAACTTGCCCTAAACCTAAATAGCTAATTTTCCTCAATAGTTCCCTTGGAAACGAAAAACATCCTTACAGTGGCGTAATGAAGGGGGGCTGCCGCCCCGGGCGCAGCACCAGAGGGGCGCAAAATTAGCTTTCAGTGGTACACAGTACTGTGACAAGAACGACTGAAAGTCAACAAGAAAATTAAAAGGGGGCGCAGTCGTCAACTTTTGCCCCTGGGCGCTGAAACCCTTCGTTATGCCACTGCATCCTTATCCTGTTGCTATAAAGTTTCACGGTTATAACCATGAGACAGGCCTTGTAACCACTTTGGCTTCCCATAATGCAATGCCAAATGGTCCGATGAGGCTTGGTCTTTCATGGCAGTGCTTTATGCCACTGAAGGAACACCACAATTGCAGAACAAGTGACTATTCCGCCAGTGCCAATAAGCACAATGCCAGAACACGATTCATTCGACCTGAAAATCATGATATGTTCGTCTGTGTGGTGTTGGTGCCAAAATCACAAACATCAAATTACGCTTCTACTACACAACTCTACCAACAAGACTGCAAGATGCTGTTTGTAAAACATTGCAACATGTAATTTTTTATTTATCTGCAACAAGGCATAAGTTAAGAGGTTTAACACTTTAACGACGAGCTGCACTGGCTTCCCAGTCAGCTTTAGTTCACTCCTGTCATTAAGTGTTAAATTAAAGTCTTTCCACCTGCTACATTACGTACTGAGTTAAGTGTAATGTGAGGTCACTGACATTTCTTAGAAAAGCAGAACAGTGTCACCAAAGGACCAGGCATTGACCAGTACTGGTACTTACTCAAATAGACCCGTACTTAATCAAATTCACCAGTATCTAATTAAACTGGCCCGTGCTTAATCAAATTGACCAGTACATAATCAAATCAGCAAGGGACAAGTTTAGGACACATTCAAAACATTTAGCAAGTCCATGTCTACAGAGGTGACTCAAGTGAGGCTAAAATACCCAATGCGTTGTTGAGGTGAAAACTGTTATGGTGTTTATTTGCAAAACTGACAGACATACAGTTTGGAAGGACTCTAGTACTGTAGATAACCAACAATCCATGTTACAATTTAGAAGAAGAGAAGCAGTCCCTGAAGCTGCCATGGGTATGAAGTGTAAGCTACTTCATTAGTCTCGGCATATGAAGGAGGGTTGCCATTCCTCTCCATCCCTGTCTCATCTTCCCACCGACAGTGTACTCTTTATAGCCGAGTTGGCTAGTGGTGCATAATTATGGAGCAGAAATCTTGACCCAAATTTCTACCCTAAACTATCAAGCACAGAGCACCCCCATGCTACAATTTAACTACCCATTAACCATTTAGATAGATTTACAGGAATTGTGAAAATAGATTAAACGTACATAAGTTGTTTCATAGTGACATCTTGCAGTGTCTTTGAAAGCGTTCGGTACAAAGTAGTCCTGTGGACATTGGTTGATGTCCAATTCATCCAGCTTAACATCCACAATGACCACACCTCTGCAAAGAGAAAATCACATTTATGCTAAATCTGAAGATCCAAAAATGCGAGTTGTAACTTTAACGTGCATGCATGATATCATGACTGCATTGCACTATCTCTCTTATAAGCTGAATAGCCCAAGCCTTTGTTTCAAACAGCTGTGAGACCTTACCTTGTATGCTTAACAGATATTTGACTATATAACAGATGCTAATTCAAGAACCTCATCCACTAAAATAGTCAACATCCAAAGGCCTTCAAACACTAGAAAGGCAGACTATATGACATGGCCTACCTGGAAAGTGTGTCAACTCTCACCAGATGTTCAGAAAAATGTTCATAATGAGGTCACATTCTAAAACTAGACTTTGGGATAAAACTGGAATTTGGGAAAAAACTAGAATTTTGGATAAAACTAGAATTTGGGATAAAACTAGAATTTAGGATAAAACTAGAATTTGGGATAAAACTAGAATTTGGGATAAAACTAGAATTTGGGATAAACTTGGAATCCATGCTCCTATTCAAGTCATATTTGGATGACATTTTACACTGGATTGTGCAATAAGGGTACAATGTGAATAACATCTCATTAATTGCTGCAAAACTATAGAAGATGAACTCTAAAGTGTTTACACACAACCAATAGAAACGAATAAATTTACATATGTATAGACACACATACACATTATGGATAAACAGGTAATCATACAGAGTTGAAATTGTAAAACCATGAACTCACTTGAACTCAATTCCAGTGGAGATGGAGTTCAGTCCAAAGAACGGGACAGAGTAAGTGATGACCCAATCATTGACATAGCCATCGCAATCAAAATACGGAGCTGACCACAGACCATCCTCTTCCCTCGGCGCCTTGTAGTAGAGTGGGAACAGCAGGAAATCCACCAGACTCGTTCCGTTTATATCCGAACGAATTACCGGTTTCTCCCGGAACTTTCCGAGACCGTATGTGTTGGACTGCCAGCGCTCCTTCACGTTCTTAAACCATGGCTCGTCAAGGTATGTGGTTGCAAAGCCAGCGTAGTCGATCGCACGGAAGTGGGTGTTGGCAACGTCGCTGTCGGTTCCTTGTCCGGTGTTTGCTTCTTCGTAACGCCAGGCAAATGGTCCGAAGAACTGCCTCGTCTTTCCATCGGGTCCTTTGAATTTGTCGATGTCGAAAAAGACGCCACTGCCTTTGATCTTCAGGTCTCCCATTGTATTGGCCAAGACTTCACCAAAAATCTAAGTGCAGGTTTTAAAACAAAAAATATTCATAAAGCCCATAAAAGGAAGTTGCTTGTAAAATAACACTACTTTTAGAGTTACATGTCCAAAACACATTTCTACTAAAAGAAATTATAAACTGAAGAAAGAAGCTACTGTAATGATGCTACAGAGGCAACCAAAATGAGTGAGAAGAATTTAAAACTCAATATTCATAACTCTTTAGTTAAATCTATTTTATTTATCATCTTTACTGTAAGCTGCAATGCGGTCTGTCACCTGGCATGATTTGATCAACAATAAAACGAATATAATCTTCTAAAGTGACTGCATTAACTATCATAGAAACCCTGGTTTAGTGTGTAGGACCCATACATTGATACAATTTAGTAACAGTATCAGAGAACGTTGGACAAAAAAATGCAGCCTTCCTTCACATTGTTTATTTTACGTAAGTAAGTAAGTATATTCTTTATTAAGCCATGACAACAGTCACTCATGGCAAACTGAAATAGTGTAAGAAACTCGTCTTTGACAGAAATTGACCCCAGACTTAATCAGGTTTCTACACACGATTGTAATTGTAATTTGCAATTTATACATTTACATAGCACTGCTTAATGATGGTCTAATCATTAACAGTAAATTGAGATAGTGTAAAAAACGTTTTCTGATGGAACTGTGAATTAGCCTACCTGTTCGATGTTCAGAAGACGATCTCCTCTCAGATTTCCATACTCTTCGTAAATGTCGATATTCTGAAGGAAGTTGCTGAGGAAATGCGACAACCGTAGGGCTGTTCTGGCCTGGTTCGAGAAGAGTACTTCAACGTTGTATCCTACATCTCCGGGCAGATGCAGCTCCTCGGCCTTGTAGCTCTTACAGTTGTCCTTATTGATGCTAGTCTTGTGCATGATGATCGACATCATTCGGTCGTAATTCTTCTGGTCAAAGGACTGGCGCTTCTTTCTCGAATGACCAGTATCACGTTTGTGCCTAGAAGAACAGAGCCACCGTGATAAACATATTTCAAGAGAACAATAGATATTATCTCGCAGAGAGTGACAATAAAACGCCTACATAGGAATCGGGGTTTTCTTTAAAAACTATTTAAGTTTAATTGATGCACTGTTGTATGTAGTCTACATGTACATAGATATGTATGTATGATTGCATGGATAAATATTATGCATATATTACATGTATGTGTGTAGGACTGTAGGTATGTATAAAATGTATGCATAATTTTGAATATACAAATATACACATGTATGATAATATGCAAGCACGTATGTATGTATGCATGTTCATATGTATCTAGACAAATGTATGTAGGTAGTTCTTTTAAAATATCTACTACCTAATTAAGGTCAACAAAGGAACAGAGGTAGGAACCCTGCTTTTCAAATTCAGGCAAGACGAGGACATACTTGTTTAGCCCCGTTTGTCCCCACAATCTTATGACACTGGCTAGCTCCCCTTGAACTGCAACTGGATGCATTATGTCACCAAGATTGACAAATAAATGAATATACAATACAATACCGCACTAAACGTGGGACTGCCTCACCAGTTTAAAATCCAGTTAAACTGAAACAAACCTTGGTACAAACGAAATCTTGCGATTCGTTTCCAAGTTGAGATAATATGGATGCGACACCCGTGGAACAACCGCTCGCTTCTTTCTCTCCGTTCCATCCTTCTCCACCAGAACGTCGTCTTCCCTCAGATTTGCCATGCGCAGCCAACGCAGCTTCTTGTTCAGTATATTTGACTGACGTACTTCCGGTTTTACCCGTCGCACGGCTCTGTCTGTCTTCTTGGCGATTTCTGGCCGGTCAAAGAAACCAACGTCAGGGTCGAACAGTTCGTCGATATCCGATGACCTTTTCTTACGCCCTGCGAAGTTGTATGGCACGTCCGGGGTTCCCTGTGTCTCGTTGCTGCGGATGACTGGAATGACCTGACGCACTGGAAAGAAAATACATTGGAAATCCTTACAGCATGATATCAAGGTTAAGGTTTGGTCCTAGCCTTCCACGAGAGTGAAAATACACTGGAGAATCTTTACAGAAGAGAAGAAGAAAAGAGTAGGCCCTTAAGCAAGCCCTGAGGCAGCCATGGGTATGAAATGTTTGCGACTTCACTTTCTCAGCTTCAGCACATGAGGGCGGTTGGCCATTCCTCTCCCTCACTGTCTCATCTTCCCACCGACAGTGTATTGTCAGTGTACTCGTTATAGCTGAGTTGGCTATAGGGCGCAGGTGGAGCAGAAATCTTGAAACAAATTTCTGGTCTGGTAAGGATTTGAATCACCAACCTCTCGATTGACAGCCCAGCACACTAACCACTTCACTATTGAGCATCCTCTTAGAGAACCATTACAACCAAGATAAATAACACACGTTTACCATTAAATGCGAGATCAAACAAATGAAATGAGAAGCTAATAAACTGTGAATATTGGGTCCTTACATTCAACTGGTATGCAGTCAAAGCCGTTTTTGTACTCGTCTCCCGTTGCACTTTCAATTTCAATGCCCTGGAAAGGACCGTACTGCCATGGTGGGTAGCGATATCCGGGCTTGCACATACATTGGTAACCACCACGTCGGAATCCCCAACCATACAGCGGCTCACACTAAAATACAGAATTCAGGTTAAGAACTAATACATGAAGTCTCCTAGCAAGCAAACATTAAATAGGAAATGAATGGTTGAAAAACTTGAAATTTACTTCAGAATTAAAAAACTAACATGGAAATATTACATCGGAAATGAATGGTTGAATAAACTTCAGACTTATACCATCAGGCAAAATTTCAAGAAATAAAAGGTAAATAATATAAATAGCATGCTGTATGATTGAAAATAAACTTCAGAATTAAAAACTAACACGGAAATATTAAATAGGAAATGAATGACTGAAAATAAAACTTCAGAATTAAACCACTAGGTAAAATTTAAAAAATGAGGGCTGACTAAAATAAATACCATGCTGAATAGTTAAAATTATTACTAAATTATTGCATAACTTCAAAAGGGCAGCTGTAACTAACTAGTTTTTACGTAATGCAACACACAGCTTAACAAATCTTAACAATAAAAAACAATGAAATTCAAATTAAAACTTACGATTGTTGACGGCTTGCACCTGGCAATGTCTTTGAAGTAGTTTGGAAGCTGGTTTCCAACACTGATGGGGCACGGATTGAAATCTATGCTGAGAAACTCCATATCCATTGTTGTAACAGCAACATAGCTAAAAAAGAAAACTAAAGCAATCACCATAAATCTAAGAAACTCGACTAACTTATTATCATGAACTATGCCTTTCGACCAAGCTTTTCTAGCAAATGATAAACATAAAATACAGCATTATACATGTGAGCTGATGGAATTTCACATACAACCATATTAGCCACACTGTTGGCAATGCATGGCTTTGAAAGTTTTTCCTATATCAGAAATGAGGAATTTCTCTCCAGTATTTATCTGTATTGCAGTGTAACAGCAGTAACGATAATAAGCATGTTCATAATCATACTTATTTATTAACACAACATCTTGTTGTAACAGCATACAGCAAGGAAAAGTTAAGGTAGGTCTGGTAAGGTCTGGTAAAGTCTGGTAGGGCAAAGTCTGGTAAGGTCTGGTCAGATAAGGTAAAGTCTGGTAAAGTCTGGTAAGGTAAGAAAAGTCTGGTAAGGTTTGGTAAAGACTGGAAAGGTCTGATAACCAGTGGTACGGTTTGGAAGTTCTGGTGAGGTCGGCAATATAGCTCCACAGAGATAAATGCCAACATGCATTGGGAAGGCACTGATAATAATGAAGCACTTACGTGTTTCGCCTGAGATGAAGCCAGTCGAGGTATCGAGGAACGAAGTCAACGACTGGTGAAACCGCACTGACAATCCACCGGTTCGACCGTCCACAATCGAAGTACGGTTCGGTGAAGAGTACGGGCAGATACTCCGTCTCTTTCTGACCAGGGGACGGTGGCCCGAACAGAGTCTTACCCTCAAATTCATCCTTCGTGAACTTTCCGGTCTCGTTGGAATACTTAATTCCGATGTCGTAGGTGAATTTCCTCACCGAATCCAGTCCCTTCTTGCTCCAGTCGTCGGGCAAGAAGAGGTCATACCACTGATTGATCTTGTAGGCTTTGATGGTGTAGTTGCTCTGAGGTCCAGCGCCGTAGTCCACGATGTTGATCGTGTGGTTGGTCGGTTCTCGAATCCAGTTCGTCGGTTCGTTGAAGTCGTCAAAGCGGTAGGCTCGCGGTCCGAAGAGTGGTAGAGTCCTGTTGAATGGTAGGGTTCGGTACCAGGTGGCGTAGGAGGCATTAACGTCGAAGAAGATTCCGGATCCGTTGATGTTGTTCATGTTGGCCGAGATATCCGCTGCGGCCGAGAAGTAGTAGTAGAGGAGACCCGGCTGGCCGATGAACTGCCCCGTCTCGTTCAGCTTCTGGTAGATGTAGCTGTAGAAGAAGGCTCTGTTGAGGGCCATGTTGTGGGTGTGAAGCAACTTGGTTCTGTTGGGGTAGACGATGTAGCTGAGGAGACGGTTGAACTTGGGCTGCTGGGCGACGGTATCTGCGGGTAGACGCAGCTCGGTCGTCGGCTTCGACTTGCAGTTCTGGGCATTGATGGCATTCATACGGTCGTCCACCTCGTCGAAGGCGTCGTAGGTCAGCCAGTCGTAGGCGCCAGATCGGGTCTTAGCGCTACCCATGTACATGCAGAGTCCCAGTCCCATCATGAAGAGCATGCCCTTCCACGGCACGCCCTGGAAACATCCCCTCGACATTATCGACGGTTCGATTCTAAAGATTCTGAAAATTCATCGGACGTTGAAGATTTCAAATTAACAAGTTCAGATATATATAAGTTTCCTCTGTGAATATCGACAACAAAAACAATCGCGCATCCAACATCGATACACAGCACACCTTTGTGTATCTGTATACCTGCAGTCTCACTGTTTACCGTCAGCCAATCACAGTGCACGCGCTATCTCTCAGGTGAACGGCGCCAGGTGTAGTGTATGGCCGAGCGCAGGCCAACCATCAGCTTTAATCTAATGTCCTACCTCTGATTCACGCATTCGGCGGTGAACGTTGTTAACAGTGGCGCTCCCAGTGACGGCCGGGTGAACATCTTCAACAGTATGGGAATTGTCAAAAAATAACTGGGAGGGGGGTTAGACGTTGATTTATGTGCAGTTTGGGTGTGAAATGTAGACTTTACTTTGGGAGCCTAAAAAAAGACTAGGGGGTTGAACCCCCCCGGAAATTCTCACTCTGATCTTCAACTGTAGCGCTACCAGCCACGGCTGGAAACAGTGGAATGGCTAATCGTACCTACTCCACTGGACATTCGTTTGTTAAACTACTTTAGATGGTTAATCATGTTTGTTTATTTATCCTAGACGTTTGTCCACCATATTTGACAGCTGGTCTAATAAAGAATATACTTACTTACTTACAAGTTAAACTAGAGCGCAAAAGTGAAGCAAAACGCAGGACACCAGCAAAACCAGCTCATTCACGGAAGCTGCGACAAATCAGAAGGGTTGTTCAGAGATCTTGTTTGAAGAAAAAGACCCGGTTGTTGGAAGACTCGAGAATGAGGAAGACGGAACAGGTTGCCAAACTTTATGACGCTCTTTAGTTGATCCTCAACAGCTATTAAACAGGTCATTTGGCACTCTCATTCAGACTCACCTGTGCGCAATCTTGGCGCTACCTATGAGGCTATGAAGTTTTTGAGCCACATCTATCCATCTCCAACTTGACCTCCGCCGCACTCGACCCATTCTTGACTTTAAAACTGCATCCACTATTAGGCTACTCTATAATATCCATTGTCTACTCCAAGTCTCCAAGCTTGATTAGCTTACTGTAAATTCTCCTTTCCTCAACCTCGAATCCATCCAAATTAAGCGTCTACGACTCACACAGAATTCACTCGCCAGAGCTGTCTCTAGAGCATCATTGCCAATACCAATACTTCGTTTATTCTCACAAAATAGGCCTACAGTGCCAAGAGGTAATGCACCGATATAGAGAATAATATTTCCCACGGAATTGCTCGAGAGTCGAGACCATGTATTTGAAGAAGCCTTCAGGCAAAGCTATTCAATCACTGTACTTAGCCTATATCGTGTCGGCAACTCGGCATTATTCATTTCCGCAGATCTACTCCTTTTCAATATCAACTAACTTCCTAAATAATAATATCAAAGCTGTGAACTGCGAATGCACACAAATTAGCAAATTAAGCTAGTGCCTACCCACTTTTACCGGTCATCACAAAATACGTGATTGTCTGCCTGCTTGCCTGACCCTTTGGATCTTGACCTTGAACATGAAACCGATTTTATTGCCTATCGATTCTGCTGCTTTGGCTAAGCTCCTGTGAATATGCTGGCTCCTGCGACTCGGCTGTTTGGGCTCTATAGGGCCTATTGTCTGCTCCAGATTACGATTACGATACTTCCGGTCTTTATAATTTAGATCTAAAGATTTTGAATCTTTGTATAAGCCTTGCATTTACAGCAGAGACCATAGATTGTACGAAGAGGCAATTTTTGAAGCGTGACGATTTACTTCTCATTTTTTCTTTACTTACAGTTACTGTATGTTAAGCTGGTATACGTGTAAGCCTAGTTTTGTTTAGGGCCTATAGCTATGAAAAACTATTGCTTAGCCAATAGTAGTAGGCCTAGTTATATATTAATAGAGTTATTCACAATTTCAGTAGGCCCTACTGCTGTTGAAATACGAGAAACATCTTGCGGATTTCCTACATGGATCACATCAGCAACCTGACAAAAATATTACAATCAGGAGGACTCTGAAAAGCGGTGACGACAACCATATCTACCACATTCCGGAAGCGCAGATCGATCCACAGAAGACGAGGACAACTGAAGGGCAATGCGGATCGCTATAAAAAGTTATGAACAAGCCCGCACACTACCTTCACCAGCAAGCTTGCTCTACTCGATCACCCTCCGTTCTCATCCTTTCTCAACCTCTGATCACTACTCATTTCGAGTTCTCCAACCGAGCAATATCCAACACTGCACCACGTCTCTGGAGCGCTCTTTTTCCTGAATTCCGAACTTTTCGGTTCCTCGACCATTATCGCCAATCACCCGCCATCATCTGCCTCAGGCCTCTCTATCCATCACCCCAAGGCTTTCCACTCAAAACTAAAGTCTCTCCTCTTCAAGAACTCTTCAGTCTCTTACCCCGACTCAACTGATCATCCAATTCTCGACATAAACGACACCCACCTTAGCAGCTACTTTACCCCCTCTGACCCTCTGGAAACCGGACTCGGACCTCCTTCGGACTATACTCTTTTGGACAACCCCTCTGACTTGACGCAGCGCTCGTGAATAAGCTGATGCCCTGCGCTTGGCTTTCGAGTGGCGCTTTAGAAGTTTGGAGATTACGATTACGAGGAAGGTTCAAAGAGAGAGGGAGAGAGAGAGAGAGAGAGACAGACAGACAGACAGACAGACCGACACAGATAGACAGAGACAGACAGACAGGGAGAGAGACCGACAGACAGGGAGAGAGACAGACATATGGACAGACATATAGACAGACAGACAGATAGAGAGAGACGGACAGACAGACATGGAGACAGACAGAGACAGACAGACATAAAACATAATACATATATATTATATAATACATACATGCATGCATGCGTATACGTAAATGCATGCATGAATGAATACATAGACATACACACTTTCATACATTTCTTTATAATGTAAGAGAAAGCCCAGCACAGGTTTTATATTTTCTATTTATAGTATTAGTCAGTCTTTGGGGGCAAAAATTGATCGGAAAGACAATCAATCAATCAATCAATTTCGTTTATTCACAACACCAAGCTGACAGGTCGCAACTTGTTACAGGTAACAGATAGGAAAAATTGTCTAAGCTCTGACAGTTAGTTAAGACGACAGCTGGAAAGCAGTGGGTCCGTTGAAGTGTTGTTGGCTGCTTCATTAAGTCAAGTAGAAGTTGGATCTACGTTCCTGTAAAGTAAACAAATTATGGTTTAATAGATTGCTACAATGCTATTGACTAATTAAGGTTGACAAAAACGCAACTTTGTAACATTATGCTATTATGGTATAATAAAGCATGAAGCGTAAAGAGTGAATTCCGGATGATTTTACACCGTATAGGCCTACTCGATTAGTTATAGAGTGCTCACAATGAAACACTGAGAGTACGGGTTCGAGCCTCTTCCCATTAGACGGTTACTGTGTAGGGACCTTCAGCAAGGCCTTCAGTCGCAATTGTTCAGCGCCATCGATTGATGCTTGGTCATTAGATAGTGGTATGTCACCCATTCAGCCGGGCAACGGTGTTGAAGGATCTTACCCGATCAGTCCATTGGGAGGGGTTAATGGTTAACACTTCGGCACGAAGAGCAGAAGATCAGCATGGACGCGGGATCGATTACCGCTACCCTCCCAAAGGTAGACTCAGCCTTCCATTCGCCAGATGGCGATGGTAAAATGAGCAGTAAAACAGATGGGCGCCTTGCATGGCTGCTAAACAGTTAAATTCGACTTCTGTAATAACTTGTGATCATCCGTTCATACTATGACTGCGTTCATGTCAGTTTGAATCAAGAAACGACGATTATTATTGAAAACTGAGCAACTCGAGGTCATGCGATTGCAAAAAAAATACGCATACGTATACATTTAATATATATGCAGCTTAGTTAGTAGACTAATCACAGGACGGCTTTAAAGCAGTTATATCATATGGACACCTTGGAGACGTGTTTACGAGCGGCGCATTAGATTCATTCAATCAGGGCTGAATTGAGGGTGCGCAGAAGAGGGTAAGGACCCTCCTTGCAAGACTCTCCTTTGAAGTCGTCGAAGTCTACTGCATATGCCATCCAACCAGCAAAGCCCATGCTCTTCAGCCATCGCACCTACAAAGAAACGAATAAGAAAACGAACATTTGGGCTAGTTATAACATATGAGAAAGGTCCTGTAATAGCAGATAAACCTTTGAGAGGCAGCATCTGATCATGATCATCATCATTACCACCATTCTATCATCGTCGTCATCATCACGCCACCATCATCTTCCAACTCTTATTTTTCTACATCATCATCACCACCACCACCAACACCACCGCAGACAGTAGACCTACCACCGTGGTGTTGACGATGGTGATAATGATGGTGACGGCGGTTGTCACTAACATCATCATCATCAGCATCATCATCATCATCATCATCATCATCATCATCATCATCATCATCATCATCCTCTTCTTCTGTTACTACCAACTACGTCAGCTACAGGTCATCTCTCGCTCCATATCCCAGGATGCTGCTGCTACCCTTGTCCACGCTTTCGTCACCAGCTGCTTAGACTACTGCTGCTCTATACTGGTTGGTCTGTCTCTTACATTGATAGCCCGACTAGACCGGGTTCTTCGCTCTGCACTCCGGCTAATTGGGCGAATCCATAAGTTTGCCTCTGTGTCGGCTTACATGTATGGCACCCTACACTAGAGCTGTACCGATATCGCTTTTTGCCGATTATGCCGATACCGCGTATAGCCGATTATTAAATTGCATGCCGATACCGCGTATAGCCGATTATTTAACTGCCAATACCCATTTTGAGACCGAATATTTCATTATTTGTTTAGTCAAAATGTTCGGTTCCGAAACATAAACCAGTAATCTGTCGTCACAACTATAACGGTGGACGTTTAAATTAAGTTGGGAAGTTGTTAACGATATGTTAATTTTAATCAATTTATTGCATAAATAATAAGGGACGTAAAACGATAAATGAAAACGGATAAAAAAATTGGAATATACAAAAATTTAGGTAAAATTATTAAATTATTACACAATTTTGACATCGGCACCGATTCACCGATTATTTCTGCCGATACCCGATTATGCCGATTGTTCTAAGAATCGACCCGCTAACGCGTATGGCCGTTTAATCGGTACAGCTCTACCCTACACTGGCTCTAAGTCTCGCAGCGCGTCGAGTAAGCTTAGTATACAGAATCATTGCCCTCTTCTGCGCGCCTTCACCAATGCAAGTTTTAACATCAAAATTTTACAAATGAGAGTTAACAGTTGGTATCCTATAATATCTGTGTAGCAAATAACCTTCATTGTCAGACTCCTCTTGTCGTCGTAGCCAATCCACTGATTTCCTTTGTACAAGTAGGGAACCCGCTGTTCTTCTGACCACACTCTGGTTGTCGAGTTGTCCATCAACGAACAGATCTAAATGACAATTGGTAGATATGTTCAGTCGGAATAAACATAATATTATGTGTGGCATCGTTAAAGAAAGATAATTGTACCAATAGAATGTTTCTGTACTTTCGTATCGCCGCCCAGTGATTTAACAACTTCTAAACCGCATCTCGCAGTAGACCTCCCTATAACCTAATCAGAAGCGCTCCAACTGCGCAAGCCTCGTGAGAAAAGAACAGTTTTTCGTTGATGCTTTTACTATAATGACTAAATAGCAAACGAATGCATTGAAATGGTTGAAGAAATGCAGCAGTATGTGTCATATTACAGTCTATAGAGTGTTAGCTGTTTCCTGCGAAGCAGTCTTGAGCCACACAGCTGTCCAAAAAATGCCAACATCATTTCTAAAGAAATAATTCTTTTGATTCCTCTTGATTATATTATGGGGATTAACTTATACGTCATAGCTAACCTGTATATGTTTTACATAAAGCGTTCAATCAAAAAATTCTTCAACAGAAACTCGCTGAAATTTAAATCAACAAACCGATACGAGAATCTGTCGTGATACTTAGACCGTAGACGATTATTATAAAAACAGAATGACTGACAAGTAGGTGCCACTGCGACAACAGCAATAAGCTTGATGCGTACTTTAGAATGCATGCTCTGAAGTAGTATGTAGTATTCTAAGCGAAATGTGAAGTAAAAATTCATGATATTGTAAATGAACTGCATCTTTGCCCTACAGCTGGCCCGGTTTGGTACATCAGTTAGACCTTTAGAGCAAGGTTCGCCGAGAGGGGGGGGGGGCGGCAAAAACCCAGGAGCCCGGCGACTTTTAGGGGCCCAGGCTGGGCCCAGCAATCAACTTATGAAAAATATTATAATCAGTTATACAAAGTTTATGATTTATGCCTTTTAAAATATGATATTAGGCCTACAGACACTTAACTACACGAGTTGAATATATAAATATAATTTTGTGGGGTTGTACCCGCACTATTATTATTTCAGTTTATCAAAACATTCTCATAAAGTTAAAGGATAGTTAGGGGCCCGTGACTGCTCTGCCTAGGGGCCCGGAATTTCTATCGTCAGCCCTGTTTAGAGCACCGCTGTGTTAGAGAGCATGAAAGCGCGGTCGCCTCCCGATACTGACTTATTTTAAGAGATTCAATCTTGTCCTAGCACAAGTCAAACGGTCCTCGCGTGCCCCCATTCAAACGGGCAGCGGTGGCTGAAGGATCGTATTCGTAATCTCGAGGTTTCTACAGCGTCAGATAATCGAAGTCGCGGGCACCAGCTTATTCACAGGCGCTTAATCAAGACAAGACCGATTGTCGAAGGTGTGAAGGAGGGTAAAACTCGGTTCCAAGTCAAGATCCAAAGGGGATGGGCAGGCAGACAGTCAGACGACTAAGGTGGATGACTTTTAAAATTAAAACAGTGAAGGAGGTAAGGGGAAAAGGGATAGGATCTGTGAAAGAGCAGTGTTTTAAGTTTTGAGCAGAGACCTTTGGAGAGTTAGGAAGAAGTGAGGTTTTACTAAGTTCGTAGGATGGATAAGATATTTTGACGTAATTCTGGCTCGTGCTTTTCCAAGAGAAGTGGAACAGCTACCAATATGGAGCGATTTGCAGTTTTAGTGATGAGGTGACGGAAAGCGGACAAGTGTTATGGCGGAAGAGGAGCGGGTTTAGCGAAGCGTTTGGACCGTGAATAACTGACGAAGATAGGAGGGGTGGGTGAATTCAATCTTGTTTCAGGTATTTTAGACCAGTTAAGTGATTTGAGAACAGTGAAAATTAGCAGTTTCGAGGTCATACAGTCGCAATATAAAAGTTACATTTACAGTTTTGCCCACAAACTCAACCGGGGGCTTTCTTTCATAACAAAGTTATTCAGAAAACGTAAAGGAAACGCATCCTTTTGGCGATGGAATTCGTCAAATCGATGAGTGATACTGAAGTGACATTAACCTCGAAGTAAGACAAAAATCCGGCTCGTTCTGTGTTATTGCCTGCCGTACTAGGTCCAACAGCTTTTGCTCCAAGATCATGATTGCTATCATCAGCCAACGTGAACCCCCTTCCATAAGTCGCCATTCCAATGACGAGCTTCTCTTTTGGGGCGCCCAATGACACCCAATAGTTCGCAGCCCATTCCTGGAAGGAAATGAAATCGCAGTTGATTGACTGATATAATAGGTCATTAGACAGTCAATTAGGTCATGAGACTTGTATTGTTATTCATCATACAGTTACAATTGGTCATGAGACTTATGTAATAAGTCATTGGACTTATAAAATAGGTCATCAGCCATGCAGTTCTAGTAGGTTATCAGACAGTTAAAATAGGTGATTAGACTTATATAATAGGCCATAAGAAAGTTTAAAAAATCATTAGACTTATAGTAGGGGACCTAGGTTATCAGAAAATTATGATAGGTCAGTAGACTCATATAACGCGAATAATAGTAGCAGTCAACTGACTGTTGAACTATCAATATAATCAAATCCAAACTACGCCAGCAAAATCGGGACCAGCAAAATCTCGAGACAGAGATAGATAAATGAATGGATAGATACATAGATAGATGGATGGATAGATAGATGGATGGATGGATGGATGGATGGATGGATGGATGGATGGATGGATGGATGGATGGGTGGATGGATGGATGGATGGATGGATGGATGGATGGATGGATGGATGGATGGATGGATGGATGGATGGATGGATGGATAGATAGATAGATAGACAGACAGACAGACAGACAGACAGACAGACAGAAAATTATGATAGATAGATAGATAGATAGATAGATAGATAGATAGATAGATAGATAGATAGATAGATAGATAGATAGATAGATAGATAGATAGATAGATAGATAGATAGATAGATAGATAGATAGATAGATAGATAGATAGATAGATAGATAGATAGATAGATAGATAGATAGATAGATAGATAGATAGATAGATAGATAGATAGATAGATAGATAGATAGATAGATAGATAGATAGATAGATAGATAGATAGATAGATAGATAGATAGATAGATAGATAGATAGATAGATAGATAGATAGATAGATAGATAGATAGATAGATAGATAGATAGATAGATAGATAGATAGATAGATAGATAGATAGATAGATAGATAGATAGATAGATAGATAGATAGAGGAAAGGACAGTAGGACAACGGTCGCAGAGTTAAGATATGAACGATATATGATTTGTAAAATACGTAGGCCATACTGACCAAAGTCTTTTGAGCTTGTTGCTGGCTGTCACCCGTTGCTGGATAGAGGGGAGCATGGTGGCCGGTCACCGAATCCGAGAAAAAATCAAAGGATATTAGGCTGATGTAATCCAAGTACCTTGGTAACAGATGTTCAAAGTTAATCAGAATTAAGCTCATCACAGAAACAATACACGATATTCACGTTTTACCGTATATATGCCTAAATCTTGGGGATGATTAGTTGATGACAATGTTCAGATAGTCTGGTGGCTAGTGCGCTGAGCCTTCGATGGAAAAGTCTGGGGTGCAAGTGACCGTCAGGGAGAAATTTCGAGATGCTGGTTACGCTCGCATCCTATATCGAAGTCATCTATAATGAGTTCCTGACTGTACATTATTGGTGGGAAGATTAGGTGGTGAGGTAGAAGGTAAGTCATCAGCCCCCATAGCTATGCCAAGGCTAAGAAAATTAAATCTCTGTAACACTTCATAACGATGACTGTCTGACAGTGTGATTTGCGTGAATGAAAATAAAATGATTTCGCTAACGATAACTATGACTGTAACTAACAATTGTCATTAACTATAACTATAACGAAAATAACACTAACGAAAATTTCTCGTTATTTTCGTTACAAAATATATAAAGTAGGGTCTACAATATCGACAAACCTGCGAACGTGATACGCGTTTAAATAATTTTGGACTTGTGAATTAATTCAATAGGCTGGTAGTAGCATTCTATTAATTTTTTTTATTTTGTAAACGTTTCTAGGCCTATAGCCATTGCGACTCAAGTTGACGCGAAAATTCGCAAAATCAACAGTTTCGCTAAGCCTTAGGGGCCTATAGTAGTAGTCCTAAAAATTGTTAAAAAAAACAGTAACTAAAACTATAACTAAAACTAAAGTAAAAATCCGGTAACTATAACTATAACTAAAAAATAATGCAAACTATCACTGGGACTATAACTAAAATGGAAAACCATTAACTATAACTAACTGTAACTAAAATAGAATCTGTAAGGAGAATCACACTGCTGTATGAGTTCTAGCTTAAGGGCTGCATTGCTGCCTACTCAATGCTTTATGGCGAGTACAAAGAGGAGAATGAAATCGCGCTGCTGAAGTTTAAAAGGCGTATAATATTAGAGCCAAATTCAAATCAATACAATTCAATATAGGTACCGTACACGTGTGATACATCGGCCTACATACATACATACATAGTAGAGGTCTGCGGGTATACAACGTTTGCTACCCGACCCGTACCCGTAACGCAGAAGCGTTACCCGTACCCATACCCGATCCGTACTTAAAATTACTACCCAATCCGACCCGTACCCGAGGATATACTCTTACCCGTACCGAACCCGCCATTTTTTATTCGCCTTTTCATAGTCCCAGTCTCTACCCGGCCAATAGACTCATTAGTTATCATGTAGTACATACAACAGGCTGATGTGGTGATGATGATGCTCATGCTGATGTTGTTGTTGTTGTTTATGATGATGATGATGATGATGATGATGATGATGATGATGATGATGATGATGATGATGATGATGATGATGATGATGATGATGATGATGATGATGATGATGATGATGATGATGATGATGATGATGATGATGATGATGACGACGACGACGACGATGATGATGATAGTAATAATAATAATAATAATAATAATAATAATAATAACAATAATAGTAGTAGCAGTAGCAGTAGCAGTAGTAGTAGTTGAAACAAGACACTTTGTTGCTGTAGTTTCAAGTTTGAGCGTCTATCAATAAATGTCATGTTTACTAAGGGGACATAGGTCAAAACAAGCATATGGTACTTACACACAATAGGCCTACCACCAGTTATGGTAAGTCTTTAAAGGTGCAAGACTCAGAATTAAATGTAACTCCAGAATTTAACGTCGGTACGGGAAAAAACCGGGTATACCGGTACGGGTAAAACAGGGTATACCCGTACCCGTAATGCCCCTTTCCGTACCCGACCCGACCCGTGAAAAGACTACCCGATCCGTACCCGACCCGCGGGTACGGGTATACCCGCAGTACATACAACATACTTACATAAGTAGGGACATACATAAGCTTATAATTATGCATACCCACATGTACATACAACCAGTGATCCCGTTCTAAAGAAAAAAGAACCGGAACGCTGGCTCCAGGCGCCATGTTAATCTCGACATTTTTACCGGTACGCGTTCCGGTCGTCAAAAAAGAACCGGAACGCCGTTCCGGTCCTAACCGATCCCTGCATGCAACTGATATTAAAATTGAATGTTTTGCTTCCGTGTGAAAGTCGCAAAAGCGTTACTTTGCTATTTCTCTGACTTCGTATGCCCGATCGATTGTGTCCTTCTTTGCCGAACCAAACGCCGTCAACAGAAGAGCTGGTCGTCTAGACGCCAATCCTTCGGCGTTGAAGGCCTCACGAAATTCCTGCAATATAATTATCTAATAATTACATAGCGATAACTATTGACAAAACTGATCATTTGTGAATATTGTATCATAATTCCTTGTTTCGATGTAACCACGGTGTCTTCTTCGTCGTTAAGTCTGTTGAATGTCGTGTCCGTATTGTATTGTATTTGTATTGTATTTACAGATTTATAAAGCGCCTCTCTTAATACAACCTAATCAGAGGTGCTCCCAGTAGAGTGACATGGGGACAAAATTTGTCTCCATCCCCACCCCATTCCGTGGGTCTGTCCCCATCCCCACCCCATACCCATCGGGTCTGTCCCCATCCACACCCCATCCCCATGATGTCTGTCTCCATCCCCACCCCGTCCCCATTAGATGTGTTCCCGTCCCCATTCCCATCCCAATCAAGCAAAATAAGAAGATAAAAATGCTCCTGTACAAAAAGCAGTTCTGTTAATATCTTAAGTTTTTAATACAGAATCCTTAACTGAAGTTGAAAAGAAGTCGAATATTGAAGGATTTCAATTATATAGCCTTATGACTTGACATTGTATGCAGACTTTGATAGCTTAATGGATAGTTATTACTACAGTGGACAAAGTTATAACCGTTACCGCGGTAAATACCACGCTTGTATTTCCACCCCCACGGTAATACCGCAGGCCTTGCTACCATCCCCACGGTATTACCGCCTCTTCTGACACCATTACCGCGGATTTAACCGCGGTAACCGCGGTATTACCGCTTTCCCCATTACCGTGTCACTCTCTAGCTCCCAGTGCGAAGAGCCCGCGATACGTATATTGGATACATTGGGTCAGTAACAGCGGAACAGTTTTTCATTTGGGTTCACACTTTGATGCCAAGTAGGCTACAATAATGATCCGTAGTTTGCTGTAGCTGGGTGTTAGGCAAGCTAAAAAGTGGCCTATACATGCAGAGCTTTCCGTGTGCGTGTCTGTTCAGTGTAATGCAATGTAATTGTAATTGTAATTGCTATGTGATTGCAATATAGGCCTAATGTAATGTAACTGAACATTTATACCCCTTCAAGATATCTACTTACAGGCGCTCTCTGCGCTAGCCTATGATGTCAAATGTCATTACGAACGAATATATCATTACATCAATTAGCAAAACAATGCACGGTAAGCTGATAGAGTCACCAGTGGCGGGCCCACGCACACACGAGGAACCAACCAACGGATTACCGTAGACAGCTGAAGATGGCATGGAGTGATAATAAGAGACAGCTCAGCATAGCGTCATGTGCTTGGCCCCTTCCTGAACTCCATCGCTGGGGAAGCGAAAATAAATTTAATCCATGATTGTTCGTCATTGCAGATTTTATAGCATTTAATTTTATGGTAAGTTGATGCTTATTCGTACTGAATGAGGCTAAAAAATTGAAGTCGCCAACACTTCATGCCTATGATTGCCCTGCCAGCATTGCCACGAGCATTAGACGGGACCCACATACTGGCAGGATGCCCCTCACGGTCAGCTTATCATTAAGAAAACGCTATTAGAACTGAGTGCACCTATAACGGATTCTTCTTACTCTGATGAGAGACGTGAGGAGGAACTTGTCTATCGATACAGTGTCTTCGCTCCCAAGAAATTCTAAGTCAAGGTCAAAGCCATCGAAGTTTCGTTTCCTCAAGAAATCAATGGAGTTCGTGACGAACTCGCGTCTTCCCTTCGGTGTCTTCAGCAGAGCTGTCACTTTGGCCGTTGCAAAGTTCCACCCTCCGACAGCCAACAGGGTCTTCACGTTTGACTTCTGCTTCAGGTTATTAAACCTCTCGTACCTTATATTGCACACAACCAGAATTAAATATTATTATTACTTCTTAATTATAATTATTATCTACATGTATGTATCAATTATCCATTGGAATTTGGGAAAATTGTTACTATAAGTAGTAGGAGAATTGTCTGAAGCGTCAAACTTCGTCTTGCGGTGTGTAGGAGCGATGACTTTATCTATGTTATAATATTTGTTATATTTTTTATTCATTTATTATTATTTATTTACTATATATATGCATTTTTTATTCTTTATTATTACTGTTTATTAATAATTAAACTAGACCTATATCATATCATATTATATCATATCATATTACATTACATCATTGTTTTCTTGAGAAACACAATAATGATCCTTCAAGTTTACAGAAATGAGGGTAACGTTGTTTTGGAATGGTTAATCATGGTAGATGGTTATCTAGTAGTAATAACAGCAGCAGCAGCAGCAGTAGGAGCAGCGGCAGCAGTAGTATTTGTTGTAGTATAATTATTATTATTGATATTATTATTATTATTATTATTAATAATAATAATAATATTATTATTATTATTATTATTATTATTATTATTATTATTTTGCCCGAGGTATTAATGATCCCTCAGGCAATATCCGGAGATGTTACTGATGGTGGTATTATTATTATTATTATTATTATTATTATTATTATTATTATTATTATTATTATTATTATTATTATTATTATTATTACGCATTTATTATAAGTGCCACTGTCTAATGACCAAGCATCAGTTGATGGCGCTGAGAAATTGTGAGCGAAAGTCTCGGTCAGAACCCCTACTCAGTAACTGTATCAGTGTAGGTGACTCGAATCCGTGCTCTAGGTGTCACAAGGCAAGCACACTAACCTAACCAATCAGTCGGTTTTCATTGAGGACCAGACAGCTTGGCAGGCGAGGATTATGGTTGGAAGGATTGGATGGATTAGGTAGGAAGGATTTAAATGGATTAGGTCAGGAAGGAATGGATGGAATAGATTGAAAATTATGTATGTAAATTTATGGTAAGTGTTTGAGTGTTTTATGACCAAATTTAAAACTTGCTTCACTGTTACAAACGCAAGTCAATGTTTCTCACATTAAAATAATCCTACATCAATTTGAGTGATCATAATTTATTAATGACAAATTGAAAGATTAATGCATGACATGATAACATCGGCGACGTTTCGGCGTCTTCTGAATTTTGTTTTAATAGGTGAATCTGTCAATTTACGGTGCTAACGTTTTGAGATTAGTATAAGTGATATCAATCACTGTCTTCGCATCGCATTGGGAAAACAATTGACACCGAAGTAGTATTTAATTTATATGTAGATACTAACAGGCCCTTGGACGATTCTGTACTGTCATCGTTGTCCTCGCTTGGCGTCAATCTGTTGCCCTCCATGGTAGCAGAGGCGAAGACGATGTGAGAACACAGGGATGGATCAATATCTTCAGGTAAAAACTTCTCATTGCCCGGACGATACTGCGACCAGTTGGTGTAGTAACAGACTCTCTTGTAATCTGAATTAGCATAGATTATCTTTGCATTTTCTTGCCATAGATGGAAATATTTCATTCCCGAGGCAGGTATGCAAGGTAGGCAGACTAATAGTAGGGTCCTCTTATAGGTATACGTGAAGGACTTGCTAAAGTTTCTTACACAGCTATCCTCTGAGGGACTAGGATCAAACCCCTACTCTCCGCGTTACAGGTCGATGGATCTATCCATTCGGACACCGTGCTTAATCAACGTTTACACCAAAGCACGTGGACGATTTTTGCCGAAAATTAGACGTGTATATATGAAATACCGCTAATGTAACAGACGCATACAACTATACGTACGCGTAATAATTAATGTTTGTATGGAATTGATTTTAGTCAGCTGGACAATTTGTAAACCAAAACGTTCTGGCAACAATCAGGCGTGGGCTGAAATTTTAACTATTTTATTCAATTTAAGCATTTTTGTTCTAAGTGAAAAATCAAGTTAAATTAATACCAGCTTTCGCGACTGAATTGCCCATGTATTTGTACAACTGATGGTTTGCATTCTTTTGTTGGGAACATTTCTGAAGTAGTTGTTTGTGTCCATAGCCTATTCATTCATTCATATCGGCCATTTATGCAATACAATACAATACAATACAATAGTATTGCAGTGTACCTTCGAGAAAACTACTCAGAGGCGCTTCCAACGCCAGCACGGCCAAAAAGACAGTCCTAATGTGAGAAAGAACATAGGAGAGGAGGTTCTAGGAAAGAGGCGAAGCTCCATATTTGGGTGGGCACTGCAGGCAGAATGCCGCATTTTCCGCAAATCAGATTGTACCCCATAATTTTCCAACAAAATCAACACTTCTCACTACCATCATTCTGCCTCAGACTCCTTTATCCATCATCCCTCGGACTTTCTGTTATAAAATAAGATCTCACCCCAATGAAATGCCAATTTCCATGTTGACATTCGACTTTCATGCCGGGCCTACTCTAAACCCCAATACGGATACATATTAGTTCATGACGATTCGCATTACAAGGACACTCACGTACAAGCGTACGGTTGACATTAGAGAGTGACATGATGATTTCCGGCGGAAAAACCGCGGCGGTAACGTTGAATTGACTCACCATTAGAAAGGACAATGCAATTTCGGGTTAAAATTGGACTTAATAATTTTTTCTCATCCTAATCATCTAAATAACATAATAGACATAATTTTTGTATAACTAATTCATGCCCTACAATGTATTTAACAATTATAAATTAATATTTTACTCTTTGTGTATGCCGTCCAAAGGAGAAGACGGAAATTTATCTAATTTGCCTCCTGTTGTGAAATATACCAATAGGCCTATATGAAAGGTTTCCGGTAAAGAAAAACGGCTTCTGAAGTCGAAAATATCGAAGTTTGTCATCGCCAGTCAGTGGCAAGAGATAAATAGGCTAATTCAGCGGAAGGTTTCACGACCCGACAGCACAAAACCACGGTCGAACAAAATTGTTCTTCAACCGATTACATGATACAGAATTCATTCATTCACTACGTGAATTTGCACAGCGCCTCTTCAAGGAAACTATTCTCAGAAACCTTCCTCTGACGCGACGCAGGCTCGTGAATAGGCTGGTGCTTTAGAAATTTCTAGATTACTATTACATGTTGCCCATGAACCTCAGTTGTTTAATGTAGATAAAATATTTGTTGGCCAAAATCAGAACAACCGAAAAAATACTAACCGGCCCGGACAAACAGAGCCGCCGATAACCCGATGAATATTAAAGCCAACAGTTTCTTCATTTCTTCAGTTTCTTACAACGACTACCAACTTCAGCACCTAGCGAGCTTTATAAACCTGACGCGATATGCAGAATGCACCAAATGCCTAGACGTAGTGAAATGCTAAATATCAGTAATTAATTCATCAAGCATTGAAAGCACAATAGAAGAAGAGCCTATGAAAACAAAAACAAAACATCAATCACTTATGGTATCTGAGAATAAACACAATAGACATCGTCATGTCACAAGTGTAAAGCATTTCTGGATAAATAAGTCTTCTGGATAACCAACAGTCTTTAATATTATTTTCATGCATGAAGTGCAGTAAATATGGCGAATAGCCTACTAATGAAATGCTAAGTGATGATACTCATTTAGTATTCTGTCCTGCAGAACGGCACCAAGATGGTTGCACATGCTTAATTAAAAAATCTGTCCGCGATTATATGCAAATGTTTTTAGTAAATGCAGGTGCATAGTTGAAATTCAGATCGCATACCAAGGCAATTATAAGCATGATATATACTGCTTCCATAATGTAAGTCGTTGCTGTATGAAGGCTGATGACCTTTACGCTTAGACAGCATTTCATCTGAAATTGCAGAAGTGCGATTTATAAATTGCCTGATGTAGGCCTAAGTTTCCTTCTCCAAAGACCAAACCAACTGTACTTGCTTTAGCAGAAGCCTCGTTTATACAATTACACAACTATATAATGTATATACGTATATCTACCTGTTTAGGCCTACATCATAGCCTACGACGAAATATAACTGAGTATATAGCACACTAAGTCTTGTGACGAATTATTGCGATTATAACTAAAAGCTGTTGGGCCTTGGGCACTTATAAATAGTCGCATAAGAGAGGAAGTGAGTTGCTGTGGGGCTTGCGAGGACATGATGCTGATCAGGTAGTCGATGTTTACCACTCGTCAGAGTTAAAAGGGTTCGAGGCAGGCTCGTCCTAAGGATATCTTGGGTACTACGCAGGTTTTATTTTTGGCCTCACCCCATTGGGAATTGGAATACGTTATAGAGGTTGTGCCTAAAGAGTAGACTGCCCTGGCCAAATTAATATGATATTAGTATTAGGTTTACTAACTTAGTGCCAGTAAAAACATTAAATTTACAAAACAGTTAAAACTGTACATTCTATTGAGCTCTTAGCATCTGTGCTGACATTTGACAGTCATGACTTACTGACTTATGGCCTTGGCGATGCTCCCGCACACATAAGCCGCTCGTTTATGGAAGACCTCCATCAAATAGTTGTGTCTTCCATTTTGAGTTTCATGATCAATGGGGTGAAGGTGACTGATCAGGTCTCTCCCTCTTCCTTGGTTCAGATTTAGCCGGGACCTAGTCCTAGTCTCGTTGCCCGAGGGAGACGACGTGGACGTACTGAACCACCTCCCTCTCTTGACAGTCATACGGACTGTCAATTGTCAGCACAGATGTAAGCACAGTGTAAAGCATCCTTGAAGTAGCTTGCTATTGACGATGCTATATAAATTGTCGTAATTACAATTACAATTACAATTACAAAGTACGTTGTATAGAGTTTTATAGGTTTCTTATTTCTACTGTAGTATTAATCAATATTTTATGAAGAAACTTGATTAATATTTTCCATTTATTTGAAAAACAGTCTATCGCATTGTCTTGCAGGCAATTTCAACGGATTCTCTTCCAACATAAAACACTTCTCAAAGCTGTTCTGCCTCTCTCAAACGTTTTTTTGCATTCTTTCTATTTGGGAAAGTTGCTACATGAACACGGAGAGCGCGTAAACAGAGGCCCCTGCAATACTAAGACGATTTATCTAATATCTAAATTCAGTACGTTCTCTTAACGTTGTGGAAACGGTAGTAAGCAATGTTAGAGTCGAAACGTTATTCTAATGTTCCAGAACGTTTCACCCATACACACATGCATACATATATACATGTACATGCATAAGAAGAAGAACAGCAGCCCCTGAAGCTAGTCCTGAATTAGCCCTGGGTATGAAGTGTAAGCGACCTTATTTTCGTAGCCTCGGCATTTGAGGGCGGGTGGTCAATCCTTTCCGTGGCCGTCTCATCTTCAAAGAAACAGCGTACTCTCAGTGTACTCATTATAGCTGCAGAGTTTGCTGGGGGCATAGGTGCAACAGAACTCTCAATTAGAATTTCTACCCTGCTGGGGATTTGAATTTGTCAATCCAGCAGGCTAACCACAGCCCTATCAAGCACCCATACATACAGAAATACATTGATGTGTACATGCATGCATTTTTAATACATATATACAAGAATAAAAACATGCGTGAACAATATATATATGTATATAATATTATATTTATATTGTAGATTTTGTGTTGCATTGTAATACAATGTAATACAAAATGCATAGTTGTATACATACATACATACATACGCATGCATGCATACGTAGATTCATGCACGGACGAATACATAGGCAAACAGGTTTATTACAGGTTTTATTTTTGTCTAATTACTGTACTGAGCCATATGTTAGTAAGTCGTCCTTTGCGATTAAAATTGATCAGCAGAAATGCAGTGGATCCGTTGCAGGTAGCTGTTTAACTAAGCATGTGTAGCCAGTCATGCAATGGAGCATTCCTGTCGTCTTTGTGGAGACAACGCCCAGGACCAGTTGCAGACGTATACATTCGGATCGAACAGAAGACCGGAAGGACACGGTTTAACATACGTCATCCCATTGCTGCACTGGATGAACTTAGTGCAGTCGTTTGGATAGGGATGCGTCGGAACGCTTGGATCAGCGTTGGCGCATAGATTCCCTGCAATTTGCACACACGCTGACAGCATAATTCTAATTGCAAATTTTTTATAGTACAATTTCAAAAAACACATCCGAGGCGCTCCCGACCTAACGCAACGAAACCGCGATCGACCAGAATGGTCTTCAAGCATTTGCGGAAAAGAGGTAAAGAGAGATTGATGAGTTCATGTCGAAGGTTGTTAGGCAACTTATTCCAGGTTATTACACACAATTTGTGTAGGCTATAACTGCTGAGGTCTGGCTGGCGGAACATCCAGTCACCGCCAAATTTCGTTCGGAAAGAATATGTACTGTTATTGGATTTTAAGCTGTTTGTTTAGCACACTGTCTCGTCTGTTCATGGGTATAATTATTACGTCCTAGTCCTCTTCTGTGATGCTTGTAAAGTTAACCTAGTGAAATTTTCACGTCTGTTTTTCCCACTGTCGGCGATGGAGAGGATCTGCCACCTGCCTTTGTATGCCGAGGCTAAAAAATGCAGTCGCTAATTCTTTAATTCGTGTAAGGCAGTGCTCCCTCTTCTTTCGTTCAGGTACGCTTTAATTAGTGTGAAGCCGACAATGTAGGCTAAACTAGGTTTGAGGCGACCTACCAGTGGGCCGAGTAGTAGTAGTTGGATCTGCGTTCCTGTAAAGTAAACAAATTATGGTTAAACAGATTGCTTTTATGGTATTCAAAGCATGAAGAATAAAGAGTCAGTTCCGGATGATTTTGCACGGTATACCCGACTGGTTAGAGCGCTCACATTGTAACGCCAAGAGTCCGTGTTCGAACCTCCTCTCATTAGCCGGTTACTGTGTAAGTGTGTATGGGCCTTCAGCAAGTCGTTCACTCGCAATTATTTAAAGCCATCGGTTATTGTTTTGTCATTAAATAGTGGCGGGCAACGGTGTTGAAGGATCTTACCCGATCAGTCCATTGGGAAGGGTCAATGGTTAGCACTCCGCACGAAGAGCAGAAGATCAGAATGGACGCGGGATCGATTCCCGATACCCTCCCAGCATACCCCCAAGCCGTAATTTTTTGGGCTAACGGCTGGCTTGAAAAAATTTACGGCGGCTTTTCGGCTAGACGTAAAATGACATAATCTACCTTTGATAACTTGTGACCATCCGTTCGGCTAGCCGTAAAAATACGGCTTGAAACATAGTTCGTTCAAAACATGTATCGACTATAGAGTTCCAAAAGCCAATTAATTAGACATTAAGACATCTGTTACAATGCCATAAAAATGAACAGTTAATAGTGGCACACAAAAAGTTATTCGAAACAGTACAGTTTCAATAAGTCCGAACTTGTACGGTAATCTACAAAGTCATAACTCTTTGAAACCAGCGGGAAAATTTTACAATCACAACTTTGTGCATGTTCTAGCTGAATTGGCTGAATATGTTTCCGGCGGCTAGCCGTAAAACATTCTCGGCGGTTTTCGGCTAAGCCGTAAAATTTCCGGCGGCTATTCGGCTTGAAACAAAATTCGGCGGCTATGGCGGCGGCTTGGGGGTATACCTCCCAGTCCCAGAGGTAGACTCAGCTTTTCTGAGTAGGTCTCTTGAAGAGGCGCAATATAAATTCTCGGAATGAATGAATTCTCGGAATTCTTTCATTCGTCAGGTGGTTGGTAAAATTGGCAGTAGGACAGATAGGCGCCTTGCATTGCTGCCAAACAGTTAAATTCGACTCCTGTAGTAACTTGTGGTTATCCGTTCACTCTATTACTTGTAATCACACTGTATTCATGTCAGTTTGAATTAATAAATGAAAATTTTTATTGATGAAAACTGAGCAGGTCGAGGTCATGCGGTCGCTATAAAAAATACCTACACATTTACATTTGATATATGCTGCTTAGTCAGTAGACTAATAATCACACGACGGCATTATAGAATTTATAAGGACACCTTGGAGACGTATTTACGACCGGCGGATTAGACTCACTCAAGCAGGGCTGAATTGAGGGCACGCAGAAGAGGGGCAAAACTCTCCTTTGAAGTCGTCCAAATCTACTGCCCATACCATCCAACCAGCAAAGCCCATGCTCTTCAGCCAACGCACCTACAAAGGAAAGAACGAGAAAACGAACAGTTGAGCTAGTTATAACATATGAGAGAGGCCCTGTATTTACAGGTAAACCTTTATGAGGTAGCATTTGATCATGATTATCATCATTGCCACCATTATCACCATCATCGTCATCATCCCCACCGCCACCACCGTCATCATCTTCTTACTCGTATTCTTCTACATCATCATCACCACCACCACCAGCAGCACCAACGCCTCTGCAGACAGCACCACCGTGGTGGCGGTCGTGGTGGTGGTGGTGATCCATGATAATATGGTGATGGCGGTTTCCACTACCAGATTAATTAGTCTTAACTTAATAATAGGTTAACGTTCGTTCACAATAAAGGCAGATTATGTCTAGATGTCCTATGCCTCTGCTTCTACAGAGCAGCTCAGTTTAAAAATGCATTCTGGACTTATGTTTGCATATCGGAGGCACGTTTACATTACTGGCAAATTTATTGGCTGATTTGAAGTAGTAGACTTCCTATGTTTTAATGACGAAGTAACAAATTCCGACAGTGCAAGAATGAAGCTGTTTCGTTTCCATCCAAAGCATTATCTCAGTGATAGTAATTAGAATATTACATAGCGCCGCTTCTAAGAAAGTTCAGAGGCTGTGTGTCTACGATGTTAAAGTAACGCCAATGACAAGCAAAAGTTCAAACATTATAGCAAAATTTCAACCATTTGGCTAAAGGGAACCGGTGTCACGAAATAGAGTATCCCCATACATGAGTATCCCCTTAGCGAAATGGAGTTTACGGTTTAGTTTGCATTTTTGGCGGTTTCTAAGTGTATTCAGACGTTTCGATTTTTTGTACACATAACATTTCTTGATTGCGTGTCCTTAGTTTGTACATGTAAGTCGATCTGAAATCAATTTACTTCGTTTTTGGTGATTTTGACTGGATTTTCGTCGAGGCTATCGTGATGCGTAAGACGATGGGGGATAGAATGGTTTATCCCCTCCCGCATACTCTAATGCGGTTTATTCCATGCGGGGGATATGCTTTAGGGGGATAGAATATCTGGGAACACCGGCTTGGTGACTGACTGAATGGTATGGACTATGGACAATAAACTTGGACGATTTCAAAGAACTTTTCTACGCGGGTCATAAACCTTTTCTGCGCGCCTTCACCTGCATGGCACAAATGCAGGTTTTAGCATGAAATTTTAATAAAATCAGAGTTAGCAGTTATAATCCTAGCTGTGTAGCAAATAACCTTCATTGTCAGACTCCTCTTGTCGTCGTAGCTAATCCACTGATCTCCCTTGTACAAGTAGGGGACCCGTTGTTCTTCTGACCACACTCTGGTTACTGAGCTGTCCATCAGTGAGCAGATCTAAATGAGAATTTGGTAGATATGTTCAGTCGGAATAAACATAATATTATGTGTGGCATCTTTAAAGAAAGATGATAGTAATAATAAAATGTTACTCTTCTTTCGTATCGCATCTGAGTGATCTAACAACTTCTAAAGCGCATCTCGCAGTACGACCTAATCAGCGGCGCTCCCAGTGCGCAAGCCTCGTGAGAAAAGAAAGGTTTTTGGTTGATGCTATTATTATAATGACTAAATAGCAAACAAATGCATACAACATAGCCATTGAAGAAATGCAGCAGTATGTGTCACATTACAGTCAATAGAGTGTTAGCTGTTTCCTAAGAAGCAGTCTTGAGCTACGCAGCTGTCTAAAAAATGTGAACATCATTTCTAAAGAAATAATTCTCTTGATTCCGCAGAGGTACATTACAGAGATTTACTAATACGTCAAAGCTGACCTCTCATTCAAAAATTCTTCAACAGCAGAAACTCGATGAAAGTGAAACGAACAAACAGATGACAGAATCTGATGATATTTAAACGGTAGTCGATTATGATTTAACAGAATGATAAGTAGGTTCCACTGCGAGCACAGCAATCAGCTTGGTGCGTACCTTAGAATGCATGCTCTGAAGTAGTAGGCCTATGTAGTATTCTAGGCGAAATGTGAAGTCAAAAAATTCATAATATTGTAACTGAACCGCCTCTTTGCTACTTTGGCTAGAGCGTATGCTGCGTCTCATGTACCGGTACCTCCGTGTTAGAGAGCGTGCGGATCGCAGTTCGCCTCTCGAAGATGGTTACTTCAGAGAATTAAAACTCGGGTTACCACGGTCCGTACACGGGGACAATGAATTGCGTGGCCCAATTCAAGCGGGCAACGGTGGCAGAAGATTCGTAATCGTAATCTCGAGATTTCTGCATCGCCAAAAAGCGAAGTCGCGGGAACCAGCTTATTCACAGGCGCTTTGTCAAAACAAAACTTACAGAGGAAGGAAGGTAAAACTCGGTTCCAAATCAAGATGCAAAGGGGTCGGGCAGGCAGACAGTCAGACGACTAAGGTCGGTGGCATTTAGAATTAATGCAGAGCGATATATAAGAGCAATGAAGGATAGGATCTGTGAAAGAGCAGTGTGTTCAGATTTGAGCGAAAGACCTGTGTAGAGATAGCAAGAAATGAGGTTTTGCTGAGTTCATAGGATGGATCAGATAATTATTTGGCGTAATTCTGGCTCGTGTCTTTTCCAGAGAAGGGGAACAGCTACCGCTATGGGGCGATTTGCAAATTTTAGTGATGAGGTGACGAAAGGGCGGAGATGTGTTATGGTGGAAGTGGAGCGGGTTGAGCGAAGTGCTTGGACCGTGAACAACTGACGGTGATAGGAATTGAAGTGTGCTGTAGGTGAGTGGTATATATACTTTATATTCTATTCGTTCAGGTATTTTAAGCCAGTTGAGTGATTTGAGAACATTGAAAATTTAGCAATGTCAAGGGCATACGGTCGCAATATAAAAGCGTGTAGGTGGTCTAAATTTACACATACAGCTTTGCCCATAAACTCAACAGGAGGCTTTCTTTTATATCAAAGTTACTCAGGAAACGTAAAGGGAAACGCAGCCTTTTGGCGTAAGAATTACGATTCTTCAAATCGATGAGTGCTACTGAAGTGTCATTAACCTCGTAGTAAGACAACAATCCGGCTTCCTCTGTGTAATTCCCTGCCGTACTGGGCCCAACAGCTTCTGCTCCAAGACCACGATTTTTACTATCAGCCAACGTAAACCCAGTTCCATAAGTCGCCATTCCAATGACGAGCTTCTCCTTTGGGGCGCCCAATGACACCCAATAGTTCGCAGCCCATTCCTGGAAGAAAATGAAATCTCAGATGACATACTTATACAACAGGGTATCCGCCAGCAAAATCGGGACCAGCAAAATATCGAGAACGAGATAGATAGATAGATAGATAGATAGATAGATAGATAGATAGATAGATAGATAGATAGATAGATAGATAGATAGATAGATAGATCGATAGATAGATAGATAGATAGATAGATGGGAGCATTGTGGCCGGTCACATATTCCCAGAAACCGTTAAAATCAAAGGATTTTAGGCTGATGTAATCGAAGTACCTTGGTAACAGATGTTCAAAGTTAATCAGAATTAAGTTCATCACGGAAACAAACCATGTTATTCTCGTGTCTCCGTAAATAGGTATAAATTTGACCTTATATTATATTCGTTTATTGTGCGAAACAGGTTGGCAAAAACCTGGGACATTAAGACAGAGTAGCCATCTTGGGGATGATTGGTTGATGGTAGTGTAGTGTTTGATAGTCTGGTGGTTAGCGCGCTGAACCTTCGATGGAGAAGTCTGTGGTCCAAGTCACCGTCAGGGCAGAAATTTCGAGGTTATGGTTCCGCTTGCATCCCATAGCAAAGTCATCTATAATGAGTTCCTGACTGTACACTCTGGGTGGGAAGATTTGATGGTGAGGTAGAAGGTATTGATTATATTCTTGGGTAGTTGATTAAAGTGCTGCTGTTGTGAGTCATCCGCCTCCATAGCTATACCAAGGCTAAGAAAATTAAATATCTCTAACACTTCTTAACGATGACTGTCTGATTCTCGTTAACAATAACCGTAACGAGAATGTTCGTTAATGAAAATAAGATGATTTCATTAACGATAACGATAACTATAACTGTAACTAACAAATGTCATTAACTATAACTACAACAAAAATAACACTATCAAAAATTCCTCGTTATATGCGTTACAAAAAATGAAAGTAGGGTAATACAATAAATTATTGACAAACAAGCGAACGTAAAAATGCGCTATTAATAATGGCCTACGTCGCCCCGGATTTTTCACTTGTGAATTAATTAAATATTATAATAATAATATTTTATTAAATTTAGTTATTTTTAAATGTAGTTATTATTTTAGCTTTTCTAGGCCTATTTTAACCAATGCGACGCAAGTTGACGACAAATTCGCAAAATCCAGTAACTATACCTAGCCTATAACTAAAAGAATAATGCAAACTATCACTGGAACTATAACTCAAATGAAAAAACATTAACTATAACTAACTGTAACTAAATAGAATCTATTAGCAGAATCACATTGCTGTCTGAGTTCTAGTTTAAGGGACTGCATTGCTTACTACTCAATGCTTTATGGCGAGTACAAAGAGGAGAATGAAAGCGCACTATAGTGAGGTTAAAAGGCGCAATATGAGAGCCATATACAATTCAATTCAATTCAATATAGGTACACGCATACATCGGTGTGCACTGTGCATACATACATACACATATATACTTACATACGTACGTTCATACATACATACATGCATTACACATAATATACAACCAGTGATTCCGTCCGAAACAAAAAAAAACCGGAACGCCGGCTTCAGGCGCCATCTTAATCTCGACATTTTTACCGGCACGGCGTTCCGGTCGTCAAGAAAAAAAGAACTGGAACGCCGTTCCGGTGCGTTCCGGTCCCAACCGATTATGCATACAATTGATATTAAAACGGAATGATTTGCTTCCGTGTGAAAGACGTAAAGGCGTTACTTTGCTATCTCCCTGACTTCATATCCTCGATCGATGTTGTCCTTTCTTGCCGAAACAGCCGCCGTCAACAGAAGAGCTGGTCTTCCAGATGACACTCCTTCGGCGTTGAAGGCCTCACGGAATTCCTGCAATATATGATAATCTAATTATATAGCGATCCCTATTAATAAAACTGTTCATTTGTGAGTACTACATTACGATTCCTTGTTTAGAATGCAACCTAGGTGTCTTTGTCATCATTAAGTCTGTTGATTGTCGTTTCCGTATTGTATTTGTATTGCATTTACAGATTTCTAAAGCGCCTCTCGTAATACTACCTAATCAGAGGCGCTCCTAGTGCGAAGAGCCCCGCCATACAAACATTCTATACATTGGGTCCGTAACAGCAGAACAGTTCTTCACTTGGGTTCACACTTTGATGCCAAGTACAATCATCTGATGATTTACCTGAAGAGGCGCTATACAGATTCCCGAATGAATGAATGAATTAGTGTGTGTCTCTTGAGCGATAAACAAGGCAGCTGAGCACAGCATCATATGCTTGACCTCTTCCTGAGCTCCATCGTTGAGGATGCGAGGATAAATCTAAATTATAATTGTTCGTTATTGCAGATTTTTATATCGTAGGGCATTTAGCCCACGAGATATGTTGAACAAGATAGCAATCGCAACTGCCTCTAGCTGTATATATCTGGTACATAGGTGACCCTAATTTAGCGGGATACTCATCCCTTCAGGGCCTCCTTGTTACCCTTCAAATGAAAACTGTATAACTGTAAATGCACTGTTCAAAGGTTAACAATAAATGATGATTGATTGATTGATTGCTATGTATATTTGCAGGTGAATTGGTTGAAGTGGAAAGGTTACGGCGGATATTGGGCCTGGACAGCAGATACAGACGATTGCAAGGGCCTGTATTGCAACCAGGGACCCTATCCTCTTCTCACCACCCTCTATAAGACTTTGATGGGCAGTGTGACGGGCAGTCTTCCGCCGCTCACGAAGATTCTCGAAAGGTTTGCTATGCTCCTCATGGTAAAAAACAATAACCAGAGAACTTCTGTAGAGCCATCGTGATAATCGTAATTGTTTCTATAGCGCCACTTCAAGAGAGATTCGGTAATCTTGAATTCTACTAGTAATGAATAATTATGCTCAAGTTCACAAATCCGTGTTGAATAGTCGTCTAAATCCAGCGACACTATTAAGAAAGCGCAAACCAGGAACGCGGTGGTTCGTTATATCAAGTCTCTAATGCCGTTCAGGTCCATACGTAAGACTTTCCACTTGCATATCCTCCGCAGGGTGGCTTCTGGTTTCTGTGTCTTCGACCGGGATTTCTTATAGATTGATTTCGGGGCCTACAGTTTCACTTGAAGAGACCATCGACTCATGTCTAGAACATTATGATAAGGGCGTTATAGAATTCACCAGATTAGATTAGATTAGATTAGATTAGATTAGATTAGATTAGATTAGATTAGATTAGATTAGATTAGATTAGATTAGTTGTAGCAATTTAAATGTGTCAATAGGTCTAATGTTACCCATTTGAGTTTTTATGAACATGAACCGAATAGCTAAATAGACGGATTTTTGTTGAACAGCAGCACCAAGAGCCTCACAGAAATCACGGAGACTGGGACTACCGGTTACGAGATGTCGACACCTTCAGGTAACACCAGTTCTTATCATTCTTACCAGTTCAAATCATTCTTCCCAGGTCTAATAATTCTTAGATTTTATAATTCTTACCAGGGTTCACAAGGCTGCTTAGTATCTCGGCCACAATGTGGAACACGCTTACATTTTTCTTGTTCTTTTCATGCTGAACTTTACATCGTAACTTATCTTACCTAAGCTCTTCTTACCTTCGCTTTACCTTCGGTCACCGTATCTGATCGTAGGACACGGTAGACGACTAATTGGAGCTCTCTCCCGACTGTAATGCGGAGAAGTTCTGAAGAGCTCGTATTCGATTGTGGTTGTTGTGTAGGGACCTTGAAAAAGTCCTTCACTCACGATTGCTCAGCGCCATCGATTGATGCTAGGTCATTAGATAGTGGTGCTTAATAAATGTATGATAATAATAATAATATCTAATATCTTACCTTTTCTTATCCTGCCTTACCTAGTCATTTTACCTGATCTCACCTTCCGTCGCTTATAGAAACACATGTGGAATTAGTGAGAGAATCTGTGGAATCTAAATTAAACCATCGTTTGCCTTTTCGTTGATTGAAAAACCTGATTGAATCAAACGTCGATGTCTTTCCACCTGCGGCTATAGGATTGACGTGCGAAGGACGTCCGGACGGATTATACCCATATCCAGGCAACTGCACCATGTTCATCCAGTGCTCCAATCACAACGCCCACGACATGCCGTGTCCCCAAGGACTCTACTGGGACATAAAAGAGCAGAAGTGCAACTGGCCAGCCGATCTGACTGAAGAGCGCAGGAAGGAGTGCGACCTCCACTGATCACATCATCAGCTTACACCATCGTCGTCATGATCTGTCGATCTGTGGTCTTCAGATTATGCTGACGTTGTTATGTTTTGAAGAACATACAATGCGGGCTTAATGAAACCGATATCATATGACGAAATACAATATGGCACGATGCTTTTTAACGAAAACATACCAGTGGTCGACTTTTTTATTCTCTTAAATTAAAGTTTAATGAACCTAGAGAAATTTATCCCTTTAAGGGGCTGACAGTTATTCGCAGCAATCATCAGGGTTCCTAACTCTACATCAAGGGTGGCCAACATTTTTTGGCCTACGGGCATGCTGATGGAGGGAGTACGATGAGCAAGAGACAGAGAAATGCATTGTATTGTATTGTATTTGATCATTCATAAATGATTAAATAAAATGCAATACAATATGCATAGTTGCATACATACATACACATACATGCACGACTGAATACACTTTCATGAATTCATATATTCATACATTCATACATTCATAATTAGTGTAAGAGAACACATAGGCCCTATTACATGCTTTATTGTTTTCTAATTACTGTCTCCATTTGCGATTAAAATTGATCAGCAGGAATGCAGTGGTCTGTTGATGTTGCCTGTTTAACTAAGCAAGTGTAGCCAATCATACAATGGAGCATTCCTGTTGTCTTTCTGGAGACAACGCCCAGGACCAGTTGCAGACGTATACATCAGGATCGAACAGAAGACCGGATGGACACGGCTTTACATACGTCATCCTATTGCTGCACTGGATGAACTTAGTGCAGTCGCTTGGATAAGGGTGCGTCGGAACGCGTGGATCAGCGTTGGCACATAGATTACCTGCAATTTACACATGCGTTGGCAGAATAATTGTAATTGCAAAATTAATATAGCGCAATTTTCAGAGAACACATCAGAGAGAGACGCTCACGACCTAAGCACAACGAAATCACGATCGAACAACATGATGTTCAAAGCGTTTGAGGCAAAGAGGTAAAGAGAGGTTGAGGAGTGCATGTCGTAGGTTGTTAGGCAACTTATTCCATGTTTTTACACACCTTGAGGAACTACCGGAATCTCGCAGGGGCGAACATAGCGTCGCCGCCAAATTTTCTAAAGATTGTATATTTTTATTGGATTTTTAAGGTGTTTGCTTGCAAATGTCTCTCGTTTATTCGTATATTGCGTCCGATCCCGCTTCTGTGATACTGATCAAGTCGACCGCGTGGAATTTTCTGGGCTGTTCTTCTCTCTGTCGATGGGAAGATCCGACGGCGATGGAGAGGAAGGGGAAGACTCGTATGCCGAGGTTAAGGAAAAATAAAGTCGCTAGTATACTGTAATTCGTACCCTAGCTTAAGAGGACTGCTCTTCTTCTTCTCAAGTCTTCCTCATCCTCTTCCTCCTCTTCTTCCCTCTTCCTCTTCCTCCTACGGCTCCTCTTCCTCTTCCGCATGCCCTCCTCTTCCGAGGCTTCAAAAACGAAGTCGCTAGTATACTGTAATTTGTTCCATCTTCTTAAGGGACTGCTATTCTTCTTCTTCTTCTTGCATTCTTCTCCTTCTTCTTCCTCATTCTCCTCTTACACTTGAACTATTGTGAACTGTAAAGTCTACAATGGTAGTCAAGCAGTAAATATAGTCTGAGACGACCTACTGGCTGGCCGAGTGGTTGCCACTCGGGTAGATATAGTAGTAGTAGTAGCAGATCTACATTCCTGTAAAATAAAATGAAGTAAACAATGAATTTAAAAAAAATATGGTTAAATACATTGCTGTTATGGTGGTACAAACCATGAGGCATAAAGAGTCAGTTCCGGAGGATTTTACACAGTAGTCAATTGGGAGGAAGGGGTGAATGGTTAACACTACGGCACGAAGAGCACAAGATCAGAATGGACGAGGGATCGCTGTCCACCACCCTCCCATAGGTAGAATCAGCCTTTCATTCGCCAGATGGCGTTGGTAAAATTAGTAGTGGAACAGATGGGCGCCTTGCATGGCCAAGCAGTTAAATTCGACTCCTGTAATAACTTGTGATCATCCGTTCATACTATGACTTGTAATGTTACTGCGTTCATGTCAGTTTGAATCAACAATGGAAGATTATTATTGAAAGCTGAGCAGGTCGAGACCATGCGGTCGCTATAAAAATACGTATACATTTACATTTATATATTATGCAACTTAGTCAGTAGACTAATCACACGACGGCTTTATAGAATTTATAAGGACACCTTGGAGACGTATTTTCGAGCGGCGGATTAGACGTCCCCACTCCTTCTAAGAGGGCTGAATTGAGGGTACGCAGAAGAGGGTAACGACCCTCGTTGCAAAACTGTCCTTTGAAGTCGTCCAAATCTACTGCCCATACCATCCAACCACCAAAGCCCATTCCCTTCAGCCAACGCACCTACAAAGAAATAATAATAGATTAACATTTGGTCACAATAAAAGCAGATGATGTCTAGTTGAATGCATTTGCTTCTATAAAGCAGCAGCTCATTTGAGAAATAAATTATCTTCATATCGAAGGCACGTTTTCAACATCGACAAATTCATTGGATGATATCGAATAGTGTCCTAATAACGATGTAAAATAAATTCCTACAGTGTAAGAGTGAAGCTGATTCCTTTCTATTCAAAGCATTGTCTCAGTTATAGTACCGTTATTATACTTTTATATAGCGCCGCGTAAAAAGAAAAACTAATCAGGAACCGTGTGTATGCGACATTAAATTAACTCCATTAACAAGCAACGGTTCAATCACAATAGGAAATTTTAAGTTCAACCAATCTAGACAATGATTTGAACGGACTCTTTCTCCGCGGGTCATTAACCTCTTCTGCGGGGTCTTCACCTCCTGTCACCTATTCAAGTTTTGACATAAAATGTTAAAAAAATCACAGTTAACAGTGTTCTTAGCTGTGTAGTAAATAACCTTCATTGTCAGACTCGTCTTATCATCGTAGCTAATCCACTGATCTCCTTTGTACAAGTAGGGGACCAGTTGGTTTTGTGACCATATTCTGGTTGCCGAATTATCCATCAGAGAACAGATCTAAAATGAGAATTGGTAGATATGTTCAGTCAGAATAAACATAATAATACGTGTGGCATCTTTAAACATTCATTCATTCATTCATAAATTTATATAGCACCCCTTAAAGGGGACTACTCAACGGAGCTCCCGACTCCAGCACCTCCAAAAAGTGCAGTTTCTGGGTGGATGTAGGCGACTGGCGGGTGTGGACCGTTGTGCGGTGGCTGAAGCATTTCCTCACGTTACCTTTTATGATTCTGTCCGGAATTTGGGTGTTACACTGGATGAGGAACTTGGTTTCTCTATGCACATCAATCAGCTCACTCGTGGCTGTTACTACCAACTACGTCAGCTACAGGTTATCTCTCGCTCCCTATCCCAGGATGCTGCTGCTACCCTTGTCCACGCTTTCGTCACCAGCCGCTTTGACTACTGCTGCAGCTATATATACTGGTTGGTCTGCCTCTTGCATTGATAGCCCGACTAGACCGGGTTCTTCGCTCTGCAGCCCGGCTAATTGGGCGAATCCATAAGTTTGCCTCTGTTTCGGCTTACATATAAGGCACCCTACGCTGGCTCCCTGTCTCGCAGCACGTCGAGTGCAGAATCGCTGCGCTGGTTTCGCGTTGTCCAATCTTGGCTATGCTCCGGCCTATCTACGTGAGCTCTGTTGTCCTGTATCTGATGTGCTCGCTCGCAGACCCTTTCGCTCTGCCTCTAGCGGGGAGAATTTGGTCCATCGTATTAGAACCTCAACCTGTCAACGTCGTGCTTTCTCAGTTGTAGGTCCTTCTATCTGGAATAGTCTCCCGTTGGAGATACGCCTGTTACCTAGGGATCATTCATACGTTCTACAGGCTCCTTAAGACTTACTTGTATCACCGTGGTAGGACTGGGAGCCTCTGAGTAGGCTTCTTGAAGTGGGGCTATATAAATCCCTGAAATGAATGAATGAATTGAATTATACTGAAGTGTCATTAACCTCGTAGTAAGACAACAATCCGGCTTCTCCTGTGTAATTCCCTGCCGTACTAGGTCCAACAGCTTTTGCTCCAAGACCATGGTTGCTACCATCAGCCAATGTGAACCCCCTTCCATAAGTCGCCATTCCTATGACGAGCTTCTCCTTTGGGGCGCCCAATGACACCCAATAGTTCGCAGCCCATTCCTGGAAGAAAATGAAATCTCAGATGATAGATAGACTGATGTAATAGGTCACCGAACAGTTATAATAAGTCAACAGACACATATTATGCGAATCACAATATTAATCAGATCGAAAAGGCTTTCCAATTCCCTCTGGGCTCACACGCTGACAGACCCTCTGAATAGCCTACACCGTAGGAGGCGCTTTAGAAGTTTTCAAATACAATACAATAAAATCAGATGATTGCTGCTCTCAATAGAATTCATAATCCGCCAGCAAAACCGGGCTTAGAGAGATAAGAAAGAAAAAAGTCGAAGGTCGAAGAGTTAAGCAATATAATCATCATGTGTAAAATACGTAGGCTATACTTACCAAAGTCTTTCGAGCTTGTTGGTGGCTGTCATCCGTTGCTGAATAGATGGGAGCATTGTGTCCGGTCACTGAATCCCAGGCACCGTTAAAATCATAGGATATTAGGCTGATGTAATCCAAGTACCTTGGTAACAGATGTTTAAAGTTAATCAGAATTAAGCTCATAACGAAAACAATCCACGATATTCATGTTGTTGTATGGGTCTAAATTTGACCTACCTAATCTTGGGGATGATTAGTTGATGGTAGTGTTTGATTGTCTAGTGGTTAGTGCGCTGAGCTTTCGATGGAGAAGTCTGGGGTCCAAATCTTCGTCAGGGCAGAAATTTCGACATTTTGGTTCTGCTTGCATCCCATAGCGAAGTCATCTATAATGAGTACCTGACTGGACACTGTCGGTGGGAAGATTAGATGGTGAGGTAGAACCATAGAACTTCTACATGCACACATGCATTCATACATACATGCATGCCTACATACGTACATACATACACGCATACACACATGTAAATACAACGGATATTAAATTGAATGTTTTGCTTCAATGTGAAAGACGCAGAGGCGTTACTTTGCTATTTCCCTGACTTCGTATCCTCGATCGATATTGTCCTTTCTTGCCGAAACAGCCGCCGTCAACAGAAGAGCTGGTCGTCCAGACGCCACTCCTTCGGCGTTGAAGGCCTCACGAATATCCTGCAATGTGATCTTCCAATTATATAGCCCTTCCTCATTACAAAAATGCTTATTTGTGAATATTACATTATAATTCTTTGTTTAGAATGCAACCTAGGTGTCTTCGTCGTCATTAAGTTTGTTTAATGTCGTGTCGAAACTGGGTCTGTCAGCCTGGTGTTCGGAATAAACGTATTATTTTTTTAGTTGTATTGTATTTTCAGATTTCTAAACACGCCTTTCGTAATACTACCTAATCAGAGGCGCTCCCAGTGCGAAGAGCCCCGCGATACGTACATTGGATACATTTGGTCTGTAACAGCGGAACAGTTCTTCATTTGGGTTCACACTTTGATGCCAAGTACAATTATCTGTAGTTTACTGTAGTTTGGTGTTAGACAAGCTAAAATAGGAAGTAGCCTACATGAAGAACATTCTGTGAGCGTTTCTGTTGAGTGCATTGTAATATAATTGTAATATAATGTAATGTAATGTAACTTAACATTTATTTAGCACCCCTTCAATATATATACTCAGATTATATACTCAGATATATATGCACTAGCCTATATGATGTCATAAGTCATTACGAACGAATGTGTTACAATAGTTAGCAAAACAATGCACAGTAAGCTGAAAGAGTCACCAATGGCGGGCCCACGCACACACGTCGAACCAACCAAAGAAATACCGTAGAAAGCTGAAGATGGCATGGAGTGGCAATAAGACAGACGAGCATAGCTACATGCTGGCGAGAGCCCCTCAGGCTTAACTTAAAGACTGGTCATTTATCATTAAGAAAACGCTATTAGAACTGTCTGCACCTAACGTTCCCTCTTACTCTGATGAGAGACGTCCAGAGGAACTTGTCATCGGATGGACTTTCTCTGCTTCCGAGATTTTCAAGGTCAAGGTCAAAGCCATCAAAGTTTCGTTTCCTCAGGAAATCAATGGAGTTCGTGGCGAACTCGCGTCTTCCCTCCGGTGTCTTCAGCACGGCTGTTACATTGGGCGCTGCAAAGTTCCACCCTCCGACGGCCAACAGGGTCTTCACGTTTGACTTCTGCTTCAGGTTATTAAACCTCTCGTATCTTATATTTCACACAAACAGAATTAAATATTATTATTACTTCTTAATTATTATTATTATTATCTACATGTATGTAAGCTTTTATCCCTCGGGATTTAGGAACCGTAAATTGCTATAAGGAATAAGTTAGGATGGATTAGGGTGTAAAATGTGTATGGTAACTGTTTGAGTGATTGTTGACCTAATTAAACTTGATTGTTACAAACGCAAGTTAATGTTTCTCACCTTCAAATAGCCCTACATCTCTTTGAGAAAAATCATAATATATTTATGAAAATTGAAAGATTCGTGCATGATAATTTCAGCGTCTTCTGAATTTTTATTTTAATCAGCGGATCTATCGATTTACAGTGCCAATGTATTGAGTTTAGTATCAGTGATATCAATCGCTGGCTTTGCATCGCATCAGGGAAATAATTGCCACCGAAGTAGTATTTAATTTATGTCGTGATACTAACAAGCCCTTTGACGATTCTGTGTTGTCGTCGTTGTCCTCGAGTGGCTTCAGTCTGTTGCCCTCCATGGTAGCAAAGGCGTAGACGATGTGAGAACACAGGGATGGATCAATATCTTCAGGGAAAACCGTCCCATAACTCAGACGATACTGAGACCAGTTAGTGTAGTAACAGACTCTCTTGTAATCTGAATTAACAAAAATTGAAAAGGCAATTTCTGCAAGCTAATTATAATGTAAATATAGACGATTTTATACAGCTACCATGTAGCCTTGAAACTGTTCATTTTTCAATGAATTGATCGGGTGAGATTCTTCACCACAGCTGCTCGGGTGAACGGACGCAACGTCATGCAAGGTTCCCGTGCGCGGACTGTGCTAGCCCGAGATAACAAATAAGTCACCTTATAATGGTGAGGCATTCATTAAGGCTACGGTATTCGTGTTTCCTATAGCAAGAGAGAAAATAGTTCAGCGGAGATCCGACAGCACAAAATCGCAATTGAACAAAATGTTCTCTTCTCTCTCTCTCTCTCTCTCTCTCTCTCTCTCTCTCTCTCTCTCTCTCTCTCTCTCTCTCTCTCTCTCTCTCTCTCTCTCTCTCTCTGTCTCTCTCTCTCTGCTCTCTCTCTCTCTCTCTCTCTCTCTCTCTCTCTTCTCTCTCTCTCTCTGTCTCTCTCTCTCTCTGTCTCTCTCTCTCTGTCTCTCTCTCTCTGTCTCTCTCTCTCTGTCTCTCTCTCTGTCTCTCTCTCTCTCTCTCTGTCTCTCTCTCTCTGTCTCTCTCTCTCTCTCTCTCTCTCTCTGTCTCTCTCTCTCTCTCTCTCTCTCTCTCTCTCTCTCTCTCTCTCTCTCTCTCTCTCTCTCTCTCTCTCTCTCTCTCTCTCTCTCTCTCTCTCTGTCTCTCTCTCTGTCTCTCTCTGTCTCTCTCTCTCTCTCTCTCTCTCTCTGTCTCTCTGTCTCTCTCTCTCTCTCTCTCTCTCTCTCTCTCTCTCTGTCTCTCTCTCTCTGTCTCTCTGTCTCTGTCTCTTGTCTCTCTCTCTCTCTCGGTCTCTTCTTCTCTCTCTCTCTCTCTCTCTCTGTCTCTCTCTCTCTCTCTCTCTCTGTCTCTCTCTCTCTCTCTCTTGCTCTCTCTCTCTTGCTCTCTCTCTCTTGCTCTCTCTCTCTCTGTCTCTCTCTCTCTGTCTCTCTCTCTCTGTCTCTCTCTCTCTTTCTCTGTCTCTGCTCTCTCTCTGTCTCTTGCTCTCTCTCTCTCTCTCTCTCTCTCTCTCTCTCTCTCTCTCTCTCTCTCTCTCTCTCTCTCTCTCTGTCTCTGTCTCTCACTCTCCCCCTCTCTCTGTCTCTGTCTGACTCTGTCTCTTTCTCTGTCTGTCTGTCTCTCTGTCTGTCTCTCTGTCTCTCACTCTCCCTCTCTCTGTCTCTGTCTGTCTGTCTGTCTGGCTGTCTCTCTCTCTCCTGTGACACGACGCAGCGTTCGTAAATAGGCTGGTGCTTTAGAAATTTAGAAATTATGATTACGGTTATATCTTTGCGCATGAACCTCAATATTTTAAGTAGATAATAATGCTTTGGCCAAATCCAGAGCAACCGAAAAAATACTAACCAGCCTGGACAAACAGAACCGCCGATAACCCGACGAATACTAAAACCAACAGATTCTTCATCTCTTCAGTTTCTTACAACGAATAACAACTACTACCCCTGCTAGCTTTATAAACCTCACGCGAAATTCAGCATGCACAAAATACCTAGCAGTCAGGATATGCTAAATATCAGTCTTGAATTCACCAAAACTTTGGTAGCACAAAAAGAGAATATGAGAAAGCCAAAAAATCTGTCATGTGTAAAGCATTTCTGAATAAATCGCAGTCTTCTGGATAACCAGCAGTCTTAAAAATATTATTTTCGTGCATGAAGTGCAGTACCGATACAGTAGGCCTAGAGTGCAGTACTGAAAAATATGGCGATACTAATGAAATGCTAATTGGCGATACGAAGCCATTACTCTGCTATTGCTCTGAGTCCTAAAGAACGGAATCGAGATGGCTGCACTCGCTAAATGATTTTGATATTGATCCAGATAATAAATCTTTCTGCAATTATATGCAAATGTTTTTAGTAAATGCAGGTGCATATAGTTGAAATTTAGAGTGCATATCAAGGCAATTATAAGCAATATATTTACTGCTTCTATAATGTAAGTCGTTGCTGGATGAAGGCTGATGACCTATACGCTTAAATATTTTTGTATCATCTGAATTTACAGAAGTGCGTTTTATAAATTGCCTGATATAAGTTTCCATCTTCAGCATACCAATCCTACTGCGGACAGAGAACAGAGGCCGATGTGATGTCTTTACGGACTGATATTTACAAAGGTGTGTATTAGGGTGGTCCACAAAAATCAAGTAAAAGATTTCAGTTGTCCACAAGGCTAGTTTTGTTCTTTATCATGATTATAACAATCATGCAAAATTTTAATGAAAACAAATAATATTTAGAGGTCAACCCATTTGGCACTTTTTGTGTTATCTCAACAAAAATAGATATAATGTTCCGCAATGGTTAAAACTATGACATGAGCGCTGTCTTGGATGGAGTTGGTTAAATCTTGCGATGATTTGCGACCAGTTGAATAAAATAACCTGTTTCTGTTCCTCTTTCTTTGTCAGCATGTCATTGTACTTTTCGATAAGACTGTTTCCCCGTTCATTTACGTCATTCACCACTGTCATGCGTGCAGCCAGTTCGCAAAATCTGTTGAAGACTGGATCACCTGTCCACTGTTCTGGTGGTTTCTTGATAAACAACTGAGTCTTTTCTTTGCCTTTTCCCATTAGGACATCAAAGAAAGATGTCCTTTCTGTCACCAGATTCACCAGTTTCAGCTGGTCAGATTCACTTGTCAACTGCACACGCCGAGGGGTGTCTGATAATGCTGGCCGTTGCAGATTTCGTACTATCTTTCCTTTCATTTTTGATGAGACTCTGTCATCAAAAGGGCTATGACCACCAGATGTTCAGACAGAAATCAGAGGTGCCTTCAAAATGCTGCATGTGCTTTGCTAGCAACAGCCTGGTTTGGGTAGGTCTTCAGAGCTGATAAAAATGTGATGCCATTGAGAGGGGCTCGGATTCGACGCGGTGCTTCGTTCCACTGAAAAAACAGAGCCAAATCTGTGATTTTTCTTCTATTCACGAGCAGTCAACTAGAATTGAGTCTTAAAGAGGAATATTTTCATACCATAAATGGCCTTTGCCTTTGCCATCCATCTGGCGTGATGCGTTGGACCTGGAGCTCAAAATGATTCACTGTCTTCAGTTCACCAAGAAACTAGAAAATAAACGTAGAAATGCCTGATAATCGTCCCTTGGCTGCTGGATTTCAAGAGCACCTGGTAAAGAGCCGAGCACTTCCTGTCGCAGTTTGTTCACTAATGGATCCTGAAATAGTTCATCAGTTGCTGCGAAAGAAGCATCTTGGTTCACTGATGGCCATTCTTTCTTAAATCGCTTTAATAGCGCAGTTGATGGACCTTCGGCTGGACCAAACAGAGACAAGAAGACATTTAACAAGACGACTTTCATGACGTGTTGACAGCATGCAAGCCAGACCATTTCAGTTCCCATAGCCTTTCAATTCTAAAGCATGCGCCTTTATGAAGCCTAGTGTTGCTGGTTGTTATGTCAAATACGAAGCCTTTGATCTGTGAATCCAGATTCCATTTCTCAGTTACTTCAACACGGGTCTTGGCCTTGGGGTCACCTGCACTTGTCCATTTTTGGAATTGTCAGAAGTTTTTCTGACCATTTCCAGTGACAACAGCAGCTATGCGGTCCATATTTTCTTTTTATCCATTAATGTCGGGCAACATTTTACCGTTCTATTACAGCAATAACGGTCCTGCCAGTGAACACTCCTTTTCTTCCATTGTAAACATGACAAAAAGACACATTAGCACACAAGTAAAATGTTGAGAATGGGTTGACCTCTAAATGTTGCACAATTAGGCTGAAATTTAACAGGCAAACTATCTATACCCAGTGGACAAAAATAAGCCTTGTGGAGAAATAATTCCACAAACTTAAACTTTTCTCTATGGCTGCTGGACCACCCTAGTGTGTATATAGTGTAGATGCTAGTGGACTTTAGTAAGGTTTCCGTTGATCTACGTACGGTAATTGAGTGTTTGTGTTGGAATATAACTTCGAAAACGTTACCTACTGGTTTGTGCTTAAATCAGCCAGAAGTGGCGATTTTCCAAATGTTTGCAAATCCAAAACCTAAGCCTATCTAGTGAGTCAATGACCGATACTCGCTATTTGCTATTTCGGATTAAACGTGAAATGTGTGAAACAAGATGCATGTGATCGACTACTGTACGAAAGTTGACAGATCTCTTTAAAGTGACGGATCTCGAGGTTCAGGAGGCGGATCGCAAAAATTCAGAGTTGGAGATCCGGCTGAATTAAAGCACTGCTAATTTTATCATTGCTCAGTCCAGGATAAGAATATTATCTCCAAACTACTATTATTAAATTAATTTGTACCTAAGCTGTGGCAAACTGATAGATCTATGAGCATAAAACTAGAGTTCCAAATAAAGCCATTCACTTGTTCGTTCATTCATTTATTCATTCATGTAACGGAATCGGTTTATGACTTGCGCTGTAGACAGTGGCGCGATAGAAGCTATAAATTCCCGTTTTAATTATTGTGCTGTCAATTGTGCAACTTCATGGGCCGTGCCTCTGCTGTCAAACTTTTAATCCCAGGGATAGGCCCACTGAGTGTCAGAACTGGTGAGCCGTAACATCATCGTGAACTTTCTTCTACAGTTTCTTCAATGAGGCGTAGCAAGAAAGTAACATTCAGAAGAGATAACGCAACTTTCTTCTATCTCTTTATAAGTTTAGAGAATTAAGCATTATTATATACTCCGGATTTCACTAGCCGCTATCCCGCCAGCATGCCCACAAGCATGGAGACAATAACAGGACGCATATGGAACCGGTATATATGGTGTGTAGGATATGTGTCCCATCTAATGCAAATGGAAATGCTGGTAGGGTAAAAATCTACGTCAAAATTCGTTCTCTGTCTCTATGGACTCAAAACCCTACATTGGCGTATCAGAAGATTGAAAGTTCCCATTTCCGTTGTAAATGGTCGGTTGTTATAGGTCGTTGCTCGTCTTGATGGAAGAACATATTGGGTATCTATGGAAATTTGGCATATATTGGCGTATCAGTACACATATTTATGAGTTAATAGTTAGTCCTTAACGCAAAATTGCCTGCTTTGTAAAATTTTGGGTCTTTGGGAAAATCGTTATTCTAACCAGATGATCTTTCAACTTTGGTTTGTGTGTGTATTGCTTTAAAACATAAGTATGATTTCTTACGTAGCCCCGCAGCACCCATACATCTGTAGAGTGGGACCCCTGATGATTACTGCAATTGACAGTTAACCCATTAAACAGATAACATTTCTCCAGGTTAACTGAATTTTAAGAGAATATAAAGTCGACAACTGGCATGTTTTGTTAATCATTATTTATTAGCTCATGGTATAATAGGAAATACAAATATACACACTTAAGCAACGTGCCATATTGTATTTCGTCATATAATATCAGTTTCACTACGACCGCATTGTATGTTCTTCAAAACATAACAACGTCAGCATAAACTGAAGACCACAGATCGAGAGATCATGAAGACGATGGTGTAAGCTGGTGATGTGATCAGTGGAGGTAGCACTCCTTCTGGCGCTTATCCGTCAGCTTGGAGAAATCGGTGCAGTCAGTAATGTTCCAGTAGAGTCCTTCGGGACACGACTTGTCGTGGGCGATGTGATTGACGCACTCGATGTACATGGTGCAGTTGACCGGGTATGGGTAAAATCCGTCCGGACGTCCTTCGCACGTAGGTCCTATAGCCGCAGTTGGAAACATCGACGTATTATTAAATCCGGTTTTTTCAATTAACGAAAAGACAAACGATGGTTTAAACTAGATTTCACAGATTTCATAGATTCTCTCACTAATTCCATTTGTGTTTTTATGAGCGAAGCAAGGCGAGATCAGGTAAGATGACTAGGTAAAGCAGGATAAGAAAAGTTAAGAAAACATAAGATATTATATCTTATTATAATTATCATGCATTTATTAAGCACCACTATCTAATGACCTAGCATCAATCGATGGCGCCGAGCTATTCTGAGTTAAGGACTTCACAACAACCACAATCGAATACATGCTCTTCCGAACTTCTCCGCATTACAATCGGGAGAGAGCTCCAATTAGTCGGGTACCGTGTCCTACGATCAGCTTCCGTGTCCGAAGGTAAAGCGAAGGTAAGAAGAACTTAGGTAAGATAAGTTACGATGTTAAACTCAGAAGGAACAGAATTAGAAAATGTAAGCATATCCCACATTGTGACTGAGATACTAAGCAGTCTTGGGAACCCCACATCAAAACACATTGCCCATGACAATGGGTTTCTGAGCGAGTGAAAGGCTGAGTGCGAAAAGATTCCAAGAGATGATGAGAACATATAAGAATGATTAGAACTGGTAAGAATGATAAGAACTAAGAATAATTAGAACTGGTAAGAATGATAAGAACTAAGAATTATTACAAATGGTAAGAATGATAAGACCTGGTAAAATGATAAGAACTGGTAAGACGATAAGAACTGGTAAGAATAACAAAAGCAAGCAAGAATAATTAGGAATGGTAAGAATGATTGGTATTACCTGAAAGTGTCGACATCTCGTAACCGGTCGTCTCAGTCTCCGTTCTTTCTGAGAGGCTCTTGGTGCTGCTGTTCAACAAAAATCCGTTTATTTAGCTATTCGGTTCATGTTCATAAACACCAAAATGGGCAACATTAGACCTATTGACACGTTTAATATTGCTACAACTAATCTAATCTAATCTGGTGAATTCTATAACGCCGTTATCATAATGTTCTAGACATGAGTCGATGGTCTCTTCAAGTGAAGCTGTAGGCCCAGAAATCAATCTATTAGAAAGCCCGGTCGAAGACACAGAAACCAGAAGCCAGGCTGCGGACGATATGCAAGAGGAAAGTCTTAGGTATATAGACATGAATGGCATTGAAGACCTCAATCAATCAATCAATCAATCAATCAATCAAATCAACTTTATTCCTCAACGTTTCAATTCAGCGTTTTACATGTTAGAACATTTTTTTCAAATACTGTCACAATGGTGCGACTACCACGATGGCGCAATAAAAGTTCTCGGGTATTGTTATTACTGTGAGCAGCATTGCAAACCTTTCGAGAATCTTGGTGAGCGGCGGAAGACTGCCCGTCACACTGCCCGTCAAAGTCTTATGGAGGGTGTTCATAAGAGGGAAGGGTCCCTGGTTACAATTCAGGCCCTTGCAATCGTCTAAATCTGCTGTCCAGGCCCAATATCCGCCGTAACCTTTCTCCACCAACCAGCGCACCTGCAAATACAGAGCAGCTGTGTTCCTAAGGCCTGTAACCATGATAACTACATTGCTGGGCCACAATTATTAATATTATTTTTTGCTCAAGTTGCCTATGATCCCTCGGGACTCTAAAGGATTCCGGAGAATTGTTAATGTCTGGGTTGGCTAAGACTCGTCAATGTTCAGACAGGAAGATTATTACGTTAGACCTATTTTGTTATTATATTATTTGTTATTATATTAGTGTTTTATTTTATTTATTAGTGTTTTTATTATAGTAGTTTAGTTAGTAGTAGTAGTAGTAGTAGTAGTAGTAGTAGTAGTAGTAGTAGTAGTAGTAGTAGTAGTAGTAGTAGTAGTAGTAGTAGTAGTAGTAGTAGTAGTAGTAGTAGTAGTAGTAGTAGTAGTAGTAGTAGTAGTGGTAGTGGTGGTGGTGGTGGTGGTAGTGGTGGTAGTAGTGGTAGTAGTAGTAGTAGTAGTAGTAGTAGTAGTAGTAGTAATAGTAGTAGTAAGTAGTAGTAGTAGTAGTAGTAGTAGTAGTAGTAGTAGTAGTAGTAGTAGTAGTAGTAGTAGTAGTAGTAGTAGTAGTAGTAGTAGTAGTAGTGATAATATTATTTATTATTATTATTATTATTATTATTATTATCAAGTAGTAATTACTCTTGTGTAAAAGTATAATGCGTAAAGCATTGAACGATGGCGCACCAAAAGAATCTGGCGGTGACGGTGGCGGTGGTGGTGATGATGATGTTGATGGTGGTGCAGTTGGTTGTGGTGGTGGTGGTGGCAATGGTGGTAATGCTAGTGATGGTGGTGATGGCAGTGGTGGTAGTGTAGTGTTGGTGGTTGTCGTGGTCGTGGTGGAAGTGATGGTGGTGGTGATGGTGTGGTGGTGCTGGTAGTGATGGTGGTGGTGACAGTGGTGGTGGTGGTAGTGATGGTGGCGGTGGCGGTGGCGGTGTGGAAAATAAAATTCATATAATTGTCGTCTACTAGAAATGAGTCATATGCTCACCTTAGTCTCCAGGCTTTCTTTATCATCGTAACCCACCCAGAGTGTATCTTTAGAAACGTATGGGACTTTCGCATCCGCCATCCAAACCTTGGTTGCTGAGCTGTCAGAGAGCAGTGAACAGATCTACAGGAGAACAGAAAACCGGTCAGGCCGGTGGATAATGTCGCATGGTGCATGATTATTAGGGTGTCCCATGACAGCATTGAAAAATAATAATTGATGAAACTTTTAATGCAGTCCCTCTAAAAAGTTTCTTTATGGTACGATAATAACACCTTCGAAATTTTATGACATTTAAAAAATATTCAGGGGTCCCCCAAGGCTCGTAGAATTAGTGAAATTTCTCCTAAATTACGCATGACATTTCTGAGTTTGACAATTTTCGCAGGATCACACTTTGAGCCCATTATAACATGCTTAGTACCTTTAGAAAGCTCTTAAATAGTAGAATCTACAAACATATAGCCTTATTGTATATTTGAATAAAGTTTCAAGTGTGAAGAAGACAGAAAACATGCAGAATCAAGATCTTTCGCATAAACTGCCGAACAAACCAAGGATGACTTTAGAGCCTGAAAATCTGTCATGCACTGGGATTGCAAGCTGCTACCTGACATCACTGGAGGAGACATGGGCAAAGTGGTCAGATTGCCAGTCCTGATTTCTTCTCTAGTTGATGGAAATACCAAACTTCTGGGTGTACCAAAGTTGATCTCTGGGTCAGAACATGCAGCAACGGTAACAGTCTGGACCTATTGAAGTCGTGACAGTGCGATGCATTTTTAATCGGCATGTGCTTTGACACGCGGCCTCAAATACCGGCAGAGTTGAAGTCTGCACTCTTCTAGAGTCAGCCATCGGTCGTAATCTGCTGTAGATGGCTTGTGATAATCGGTAAAGTTTGGCCATCAACTTGGTCTGACATACTGCTCTTCAAGCGATTTAAAGAGAAATGGTCCGACCTGGCCAATCGTCAACCAAAGTTTCGCCCAGTGCCATTGATATCTGTGTCTGACAAATTGAATGAGTTCATTACTGAACCGTTTCAACGTGGCCATCCTCGAGATGATTATCGATAATTTCTCCAACTCACGGCATCCTTGGTTAAATTGAGCAGTTCGGCAGTTGTTTGCAGGCCTGGTGCTCTTCACAGAGCGCGTTGGATGGCAAAGGCAATATACTCAATGAAGATTTAATGCTTTGTGATGGAAACGAATCGGTTATCCAGTTGACGGCCAGTGAATTACAGGGCATCTAACGATTTGACACGTTTGTTGTTAATTAACATCTACATCCAATCGTGGTTCTCATGTGGAGTCGCTGCTGATGCACCCATCAGTGACATGGGTGCATCAGAAGGCTGCTTGACTATGATGTTGCCGCTCTGCAATCAACAGGACTGAAGATGATGCAGAGTCATTCTTGGTACCGTACCTAAGTCAAGAGCTAGCGACCATTTAAAGATCTGTTCTCTCAGCATCTGTCTACTAAAGAGAAAGCAGTTTATTTCGACAATGAGAGATGCTCAATGATTGCATCTGGTTCAGTCTCTTTCCCGTAGATTAACGGAATTATCTTTTTCTTGAAGCTTCTTCTGAACTGCCACGATCGACGATAGTTTTCTTGATATTCCAGTTGAAGAGTGGCCGGAAAGCCAATCGTATAAGATCACATATGAGTTTGTTAATAACTTGACCTGTGTGAACAACAGTGCTGAACGTGGCGTATTAAACTCTGACACAAAATTTCAATTCAGCAATAATGAAGAACTAAGTTCCTTCTACAATTTGTCGAAAAACATTGGCATGACTTTTCTGAGAGCAATCGTGACAATCTTGCAGACATGTAGAATTGTAAATCAGTCCATAGCCATAGCTGTACCGTCTCTTTTGGAACAAACTCCCACCAATGCTACGACAAATATATCCGATCCATTCCACGAAGTCACCAAAACCTCACCTCTTGCTATCTCTCCACAGGTCTTCCACTCAAAACTGAAAACACTGCTTTACCCACAAATCCTATCCCGATCCGATTCCTGCTCTTACCCTCACCTCCCTCGCCATTTCAACTCCAAGCATCATCCACCTTAGCCGTCTGACTGTCTGCCTACCTGACTCCCTGGATCTTGAACCCCTTCCTATCGATTTTGTTTTGATTATACGCGCCTGGGAATAAGTTGGTTTCCGCGACTTTGCTTTGTGGGCGCTCCATAGAAATCTCGAGTTTACGATTACGATTAGAATGTAGCTTGTAGAACTGCTTTAATAAGCACCTGATGGTGTAAGCAGTGATAAAGAATAAGCAGATGAAGGTATTGAAGAGCTGAAACCATGACTTGTTGCATTATCAAGGATTTGTAATAATGGCTACTCCTAGCAATTAGTGGTAATAACTGATATTGCGAAAGTCCGAAAATCTCAAGTATTGTACAATTCTTGCATTATTTGATTGGAAAAACAATACCTACGTATCGAATTGTATCCAGTGAAGTTACATACTTGTAAATATTTAAGAGCTTTCCAGTGGTATTAAATATGTTATAATGGGATCAAAGGTTGGTATCTGAAAGCGTTTAGAAATTAGACACTTCGGGCGCAAATTATGCCAATATGGGGTAAATGTAAGTGTCTTGGGGGACCCCTAAATATTTTTAAAATGTCATAAAAGTTTCCAGGTGTTATTATGGGACCATAAAGAAACTTTTTAGAGGGACTGCATAAACATTGTAAACAAAAAATATTTCTGGGACACCCTAATGATTATACGTTTGGATGTGCAATGTTATACATTTACATAAAAATATATATTCATGTATACCCTTAGACTAGTTTGCAATATATTTGCATGTACGTCTATATATGCATAATCGCATGTTATGAATAATGTATTGTATTGAATTCAAACATTTATAAAGCGCCTCTCATAGGGTGACCCATTCAGAGGCGCTCCAAGCAAAGGAGGAGGAGTGGTTACCAGCTAGAATTCGAGAGCGAGTAGATGGAGACAGCGCATTCCAAAGAGAGGGACCAATTGAGTTAAATGAACGGGACTGTGCCATAGCTGTTCTAGTATGAGGAACTAAAAGGTCAAGCCTGTTTGATGAGCGTAGTGGTCGATGAGAGGAGGCTGAAAGAGGCCGGAGTAATACATCAGCTAAATATTTTGGGGCAAGACCCCTTTGTGCCTTGAAGACTAAAATGAGGATTTTGAATTTAATGCGAGCAGAGAGAGGAAGCCAGTGCAGTTGTTCAAACATGAAGGCAGAAATGTGAGAGTACCGTGGTAGACGTGCTATTAATCTGGCGGCAGCCTTTATCACAGACTGGAGAGGTGAAAGACGAACCTTAGGAGGACCAATGAGAAGGGAATTACAGTAGTCAATTCGGGAGCATATGAAAGCGTGAACCAGAGTGGTGAAAACAGAAGATGAGACAGAACGCCGAACAATCCTAAGACGCCTTAAATGAAAATAAGAAGAACGTGTTAGGTTTGAGATATGGTCTTTAAAAGAAAGGGAGCTATCTAGCGTAACGCCCAGATCACGTGCAGTTGACGAAAAGGAAAAGTGCTGGAAAATTTCCAAGAGGAGAACAAAATAATGTATATTTATGTATTTATGTAGACATGCGTCCATATATGATTGCATAATGTATCTATGTCTGTAAGCATGTGTGCACTTATGCATGTATTTATGTATGTATTTATGTGTGTATTTATCGTATCGTATCGTATCGTATTTTAAGTATTTGTAAAGCGCCTCTCGTAGGGTGAACCGTTCAGAAGCGCTCGAAGAAGCTTATATATGTATATATATGTATGCATTTATGCATATATAAGTATGCATGTATTCATTTATGTAGGTATCTATGTATATATGTATGTCGGTATTGGTGCATTTGATATCGCACCTTTTGTATTTCCAAAAATCGTTGCATGCAGGACTACCGAATTGATCCATCAAGTGCATTTTAAATTCTTTACAGAAAAACATGGTCTTCTCTGTCTACCTTTTGCTCGCACCTCCACCAGGCAGAGCCATGCCTTCTCTGTGGTTGTTCCCTCGATCTGGAATGGCCTCCCTCTGGCACTCCGCTCCCTTCCTAGAACCCCTTCTCAGGCATTCCTCTCTTATCTTAAAATGGTCCTATTTGGCCGCTCTGGGGTTGGGAGCGACGCTGAGTGGTTCCATTGAAGAGGCGCTATACAAATTCAAGTAATGAATTATTGCATGAATGAATAAAAGTATTTTGAATACGGTGTCTTTACGCATAGGCATATGCATGTATGTATGTATGCGTCTATGTGAGTATGGAAGCACATGTGTATGTGTGTATGTCTGTATGAATATAAGTATATCTGTAAGCCTGTGTGCTTGTCTGCACTTATGTATGTAAGCATGCTCTATGTATGTATGTATGTATGTATGTATGTATGTATGTATGTATGTATGTATGTATGTATGTATGTATGTATGTATGTATGTATGTATGTATGTATGTATGTATGTATGTATGTATGCATGCATGTATGTATGTATGTATGTATGTATGTATGTATGTATGTATGTATGTATGTATGTATGTATGTATGTATGTATGCATGTGTGCATGTATGGATGTATCTATGTATATTTGTATGTAAGTATTTGCACATTTAATTAGTTAGAATCTCTTTAAATCGTTGCACACAAAGATGTACAGAAGTGCGTGTTAAAGTATCTTGAAGAAGTCGTCCCTAGGCTTCAGCCAAAAAGATCTTTAGGTGGATTCAAGCAAAACTTTCACTAGTTGACACCAAGGAGAGTGTCGTCACTCTGAGAACTCGTTACTTTATATTACAAATCTAAGAATATTTCTTTCTTTCGCTCAGTTTTTCAGTCTTTTTACCTTTTTCGTGTATAATATGGTAATTTTTATTATCATTATTTATATTATTATTTTAGTAGTAGTTGTAGTAGCAGCAGCAGCAGCAGCAGCAGCAGCAGCAACAGCAACAGCAACAACAACAACAGCAGCAACAGGAATAGTAGTAGTAATAATGATTGTAGTGGTTTAACTGCTATTATTTTCCCTTTTCCCTAACCGTTCTGCGACTGGCCAGTGGTCACCTTTTTGCTGATGATGTCCAGGCTTGTGTCCATGGACCCCTTCTGCTCAACTCCTTTTCGCTAGTCAAACAGAGGCTCTCCCAAGATTTTCATCTCTGGGTGTCTTCTAATCGTCTTTCCTTAACCTCCTCTAAAACCCAGCTAATTTATGTTGGAACTCCTCAGCAGCTCAAAAAACTTGACTATGCATTACTCTCTGAAAGGTTTCCTCGTTTTACCTCTTCGTCTAGTGTCCGAGACCTGGGTGTCACCCTAGACAGTTCTCTAACTTTACTGAACACATTGCCAAGCTTACTCGCTCTTCCTTTTTCCAACTAGGCGTCTCAGGGCTATTCGCAAATCTGTTTCATCTTCGAACTTTACCTCAATTCTCCACGCTTTCGTCTGCTCTCAACTAGACTACTGTAATTCTCTCCTTGTTGGTCTCCCTAAGGTTCGCCTATCTCCTCTACAGTCAGTACTTAATGCTGCTGCTGCTAGACTGATTGCTCGTCTTCCTCGATTCGCCCACATCTCTACATTCATGGTTGACAAACTTCATTTGGCTCCCTCTATCTGTCCGAATACAATTCAAGGTTCTTATTTTAGTCCGTAAGCCTCATTTGAGTCTTGCTCCGAAGTATCTTTGTGACCTCATGCTTCGCCCACTCTCTGCCACTTCGCTGCGTCCTCTTCGATCCTCTGATCGGCTTGACCTTTGTTCCCCGTGTCAGGACTGCGATGGCTCAATCCAGATCCTTCGCCTGCATAGGTCCTTCTCTGTGGAATGGACTTCCTCCACCGGTTCGCTCTGCCATCCTTCCTGGTAGTCTGGTGTCTTTCCTCATCTTTTTCTAAACTAAAATCCTGCCTTTTCCCTTGGGTTGCTCGCACTGGGAGCGCTTCTGAAAGGCTTTTGCTGTGAGAAGCGCTTTATAAATGGCCAAATACTATACAATACAATACAATTATTATTAGTAGTAGTAGTTGTTGTTGTCGTAAGCCCAGAAGTAGTAGTATTACTATATAAAGATTTATGAAGAGCGCGTATATATGACTATATATACACCGGAAATTTGCTTCAAAAGCCATTTTGGATTGAGAGGTTACTGACCTTGGAGTAAGACAGCATTCCTGGTGTCTGGGTACATTCTCCAGCGGGGCCAGGTCCAACAATAGGAGCTCCGATGCCGTGGTCGCTAGCATTCGTCAGGGTGAATGTCCTTCCATACATTGGCATTCCTATGATTATCTTGTTGTTTGGGACATACAGTTCCACACAGTACTGTGCCGCCCATTCCTTAAAACACGTTTCAGGAAAACACTATGACCACTGGAGGACAGAAGGGCAGAATTTTTACGTTTCCAATTATGGAATGATCTTCTACTACAGACTGACAAACGAAGTTGATGATTATTACGGATATGATAACGATAATTATCAGAATTACGATTCCTACGATTATGATTACGATTCGAGTATGATTACGTTGTGGTTACGATTATGATTATAACGACAACGCCGGCTTTGATGACGGTGATGATAATGACCACGACAACGATCACAATAATGAATAATCATCAAGATGTCATCCTTACAACTTGGATTACAGTGATTACGATCACGAATACGATACGATTATGACCACGATTGTTTTCATGAATATGATTTTGACAACGACAGCTTCGATGATAATGATGATGATGACGATGACGACGATTATGGTGATGATGAAAACGGCGACGGCTATAGAATTATGACGATAAAGCATTTCATTCTGACCACATTATTTTGTGCATCCATTGGGCTGAGGCCTTGGCTGGGGTAGAGAGCGGAATGATGTGCAGTCACTAAATTCGATTCATTGTATGAGTTATAGGTAATCAGGTTTATGAAGTTCGCACACCTACGTGAAAACAACAAGCGTTAGTCTAATCAACGCTTGTTGCCGTATACCTATAGACTAGGGTGTCCCATGACAGCATTGAAAAATAATAATTGATGAAACTTTTAATGCAGTCCCTCTAAAAAGTTTCTTTATGGTACGATAATAACACCTTCGAAATTTTATGACATTTAAAAAATATTCAGGGGTCCCCCAAGGCTCGTAGAATTAGTGAAATTTCTCCTAAATTACGCATGACATTTCTGAGTTTGACAATTTTCGCAGGATCACACTTTGAGCCCATTATAACATGCTTAGTACCTTTAGAAAGCTCTTAAATAGTAGAATCTACAAACATATAGCCTTATTGTATATTTGAATAAAGTTTCAAGTGTGAAGAAGACAGAAAACATGCAGAATCAAGATCTTTCGCATAAACTGCCGAACAAACCAAGGATGACTTTAGAGCCTGAAAATCTGTCATGCACTGGGATTGCAAGCTGCTACCTGACATCACTGGAGGAGACATGGGCAAAGTGGTCAGATTGCCAGTCCTGATTTCTTCTCTAGTTGATGGAAATACCAAACTTCTGGGTGTACCAAAGTTGATCTCTGGGTCAGAACATGCAGCAACGGTAACAGTCTGGACCTATTGAAGTCGTGACAGTGCGATGCATTTTTAATCGGCATGTGCTTTGACACGCGGCCTCAAATACCGGCAGAGTTGAAGTCTGCACTCTTCTAGAGTCAGCCATCGGTCGTAATCTGCTGTAGATGGCTTGTGATAATCGGTAAAGTTTGGCCATCAACTTGGTCTGACATACTGCTCTTCAAGCGATTTAAAGAGAAATGGTCCGACCTGGCCAATCGTCAACCAAAGTTTCGCCCAGTGCCATTGATATCTGTGTCTGACAAATTGAATGAGTTCATTACTGAACCGTTTCAACGTGGCCATCCTCGAGATGATTATCGATAATTTCTCCAACTCACGGCATCCTTGGTTAAATTGAGCAGTTCGGCAGTTGTTTGCAGGCCTGGTGCTCTTCACAGAGCGCGTTGGATGGCAAAGGCAATATACTCAATGAAGATTTAATGCTTTGTGATGGAAACGAATCGGTTATCCAGTTGACGGCCAGTGAATTACAGGGCATCTAACGATTTGACACGTTTGTTGTTAATTAACATCTACATCCAATCGTGGTTCTCATGTGGAGTCGCTGCTGATGCACCCATCAGTGACATGGGTGCATCAGAAGGCTGCTTGACTATGATGTTGCCGCTCTGCAATCAACAGGACTGAAGATGATGCAGAGTCATTCTTGGTACCGTACCTAAGTCAAGAGCTAGCGACCATTTAAAGATCTGTTCTCTCAGCATCTGTCTACTAAAGAGAAAGCAGTTTATTTCGACAATGAGAGATGCTCAATGATTGCATCTGGTTCAGTCTCTTTCCCGTAGATTAACGGAATTATCTTTTTCTTGAAGCTTCTTCTGAACTGCCACGATCGACGATAGTTTTCTTGATATTCCAGTTGAAGAGTGGCCGGAAAGCCAATCGTATAAGATCACATATGAGTTTGTTAATAACTTGACCTGTGTGAACAACAGTGCTGAACGTGGCGTATTAAACTCTGACACAAAATTTCAATTCAGCAATAATGAAGAACTAAGTTCCTTCTACAATTTGTCGAAAAACATTGGCATGACTTTTCTGAGAGCAATCGTGACAATCTTGCAGACATGTAGAATTGTAAATCAGTCCATAGCCATAGCTGTACCGTCTCTTTTGGAACAAACTCCCACCAATGCTACGACAAATATATCCGATCCATTCCACGAAGTCACCAAAACCTCACCTCTTGCTATCTCTCCACAGGTCTTCCACTCAAAACTGAAAACACTGCTTTACCCACAAATCCTATCCCGATCCGATTCCTGCTCTTACCCTCACCTCCCTCGCCATTTCAACTCCAAGCATCATCCACCTTAGCCGTCTGACTGTCTGCCTACCTGACTCCCTGGATCTTGAACCCCTTCCTATCGATTTTGTTTTGATTATACGCGCCTGGGAATAAGTTGGTTTCCGCGACTTTGCTTTGTGGGCGCTCCATAGAAATCTCGAGTTTACGATTACGATTAGAATGTAGCTTGTAGAACTGCTTTAATAAGCACCTGATGGTGTAAGCAGTGATAAAGAATAAGCAGATGAAGGTATTGAAGAGCTGAAACCATGACTTGTTGCATTATCAAGGATTTGTAATAATGGCTACTCCTAGCAATTAGTGGTAATAACTGATATTGCGAAAGTCCGAAAATCTCAAGTATTGTACAATTCTTGCATTATTTGATTGGAAAAACAATACCTACGTATCGAATTGTATCCAGTGAAGTTACATACTTGTAAATATTTAAGAGCTTTCCAGTGGTATTAAATATGTTATAATGGGATCAAAGGTTGGTATCTGAAAGCGTTTAGAAATTAGACACTTCGGGCGCAAATTATGCCAATATGGGGTAAATGTAGGCTAAGTGTCTTGGGGGACCCCTAAATATTTTTAAAATGTCATAAAAGTTTCCAGGTGTTATTATGGGACCATAAAGAAACTTTTTAGAGGGACTGCATAAACATTGTAAACAAAAAATATTTCTGGGACACCCTACTATAGACTCATCTCAAACTAATTAATGGAAAAGGCGCAAAACAAATGGTGTCACTGGGTCAACTGGCAACTCCTCGATCCCATTATACTACACAAGAACCCGCTTCTGAAAGGTCGTGAAAAGGCGCTACACCAATGCTCATAATAATATGTGTGCATACATCGAATACACCATTACTGATATGCTGCGTACAAATTTCTAACAAAAACCATTGTTAATTTACAACCGATTATACAGACAACAATCCATTCAGTCTGCTTTAGACGCTTGGTGTAAGAATCATTTAGAAATTGAGGCATTTATAAAGCGCCACTATCTAATGACCAAGCATAACTATATCCCACGTGTACTTTACAAACGCTTGCCCTAGGTCTCACCAGACTGCACACCTGTCTGTTTTTTGTTTGTTTTTGTCCTATACTGATTTCATTATTTAACACATTTCTATTGTAACTGGATGCCGTCTGTCAACCTGTCAGAAAATAAAACGAATATCTATCTATCTATCAGTCGATGCCGCTGACAATTGTGAGTGAAGGACTCGCTCAAGGTCCCGACACCGTGACCGTCTGAGGGGAAGAGGTTCGAACCCGTGCTCTCCGCGTTGAAGGCCGAGCTCTAACCATTCGGATACCGTATCCCATAAGAAAAAGTTGTACGCAAAAGGGAAACTAACTGGTAAGAAATAGTCTGACGAACGAGTGCGATATGCTGTGTATGGAATACATGTAAGCCAGTGTGTTACAAAGAAGGAAAAGTTTACTCGGAGATGTCATAGAGATCATATCCGTTGTCGATTAGCTTCTTGTTTCCGGGAACTGTGAGCACCAGCAGAATCGTCTGGTTCCCCGTTCTTTTCGCCTCTTCGTCGAATGCCACGCGCATCTCCTGTAACGTTGTAGCACAGTTACGTAGCATCAGACCGCATGGGAGTTACTTCTATAAGAGAGTGCTTTAGACAGGTAACAACCGCCAGGGTCTCCTATACTAATGACCTTCAACTTTTGTATGCAGGACAAACAGGCGCAAGTCCTCGAAGTGAGTTTGGCCCGAGACTTCCAAGGACTCAATTTCCCTGAAGCAGAAGCAACTAACTGTTCAGTCCATAATCAAGACATGCAGTAATATGGAAAAAGATGGATGGGATGGAAAGTATGGAGGACGGAGTGGTGCATGTAATCAGGTCGCAGAACACGAGCTACTTAACGACAATGCCCCTTGAAAGGTAAGATAAGACAATGCCCTTTGAAAGGTGAGATAAGACAATACCTCTTGAAAGGTAAGATAAGACAATGCCCCTTGAAAGGTAAGATAAGACAATGCCCCTTGAAAGCTAAGATAAGACAATGCCCCTTGAAAGCTAAGATAAGACAATGCCCCTTGAAAGGTAAGATAAGACAATGCCCCTTGAAAGGTAAGATAAGACAATGCCCCTTGAAAGGTAAGGGGCATTCAGTGCAGTGGCCCAGCGCCGTTAGGCAATTCTAACCTCAAACACGACAGTTTACGCAGCGTTGTAAGCAGCAAGAATGTTTCACGGTGTCTAAAAAGTCAATTGGCATGGCAAACTAAGCGCCGCTTCATGAAGAATGATAATTACGATAGCCTTCTTATGTTCTTACAGCGGCAAGAGCCGTGAAGAGCTAGCTAGCTCAAAAACACCTGATCATCTAATTAAGAAAATGCAATAAGATCTAAGTGCAACAATGTTTCTCTCTTACTTTGCAAAGTAATGTGAAGAGTGTCTTGTCTCCGAGTGGACTTTTTCCGTGTCCGGGATAAAAGAAGTCGATGCAGACACCGTCAAAGCCAAAGTTCCTCAAGATTAGGATCAATGACGCAATGAAGTTGCCTCGAGTTATAGTTGTCTGGAGCATGTTCGTCATGTTTCCAATACCCATGTCATGTCCTCCGACGGCCAACATAGTCTTTGCGTTTGAAATCTTCTTCAGGTTATTAAACTTTTCGAACCTATTCAAATATCATTCGGTAACGTCTCAGAGCGAATGCTTAGACACAAGACTCGTCTACTCTAACGTTAGACTACCCAGTGCGTAGCCTGGATTCTTCTTTCCCTAACCCAAGGGACTTCGGACGGGCTATTCCAATTAGCCACACTTTCTGATTAAGGTTTCACTTGAAATGACTTGTTATGTTTCTAATCAGTAATTAATTTGATGGCATTATGGTTAGGGCTCTAGGCAAGTCACTAGATTACTTTTATTACCCAGCAAATTACCAAGCGCTATTATGCAATTGTAACTTCAAAGAGGTTATGCCGCATTGTAAGTAGTGACATACTTCTGGGATGCTTAACAATATATATTATCTTCGCAAACGTGGCGCTATATAAGTCACTTCATTAAATTACCTCCTATTTCTAAAATATATATTTCTTGACTTATCGCGGACAAGAAGTAAAGTCTTTGCAGGCTGAGGGCGGTTAGCAATGGTAAAAATGTTGCGGCTATAATTATGTGGCTAGACGGCTGAAGGTTGCAAAGCAACCCCTAGAGAGACACTTCACACCTAGACTGCTTAGAATTTGTCGATGCATGACTCATGTAGTAGTGCTATCGCTTACAGACTTTATGATTATCACAGATAGTTTCCAATCTGTAGTAGGTGAATAGCTACTAGTTGTGGATGGATAGCAGTGTAGTCGTGGGCTTTGTTGAATCCAGAGTGGCTGCTGGTTATAATTGACAGATAGCAGTGTAGTGGAATGCGGTGTTGTAGTGTTTAGAGTGATACTAACCCTCCGTTGGGGATATCATCTTGCGGGTCAGTTGGAATCACTGTGTGGTTCTTCTCGTCGATGCTAGCGTAGGAGTAGACCAAGTGAGAGCATAGCTTAGGATCGAGGTCTTCTGGAAGGCATGCACATGTACCAGAACGATGCTGAGCCTTGTTCGAGTAGTAGCAGAAACTCTTCTTTTCTGAATATTCAGAACAATAGAAATTCCAACTATTGAAAGATGTGAAAAGAATGTAAAATCGGTAGAGAAGAAATGAGAATACCTATAATATTTCGATTTAACATGAAGGCTAACATGAATTCGCTGGCGTATATACGGATATGAAAATGATGTTAATGACGACGACGATGATTTTAATGGTGATCATATTGACGATGATGATGGTGATGATGATGATGATGATGATGATGATGACGACGACGATGACGATGATGATGATGATGATGGTGATGATGATGACGACGACGATGACGATGATGATGACGATGACGATGATGATGATGATGATGATGATGATGATGATGATGATGATGATGATGATGATGATAATGACGACGACGACGATGATGATAACGATAATGATCATGATCATAATGATCTTTATCGTGCCAAGGAACGAGAAGAACGAAGACAACAACCGCAGAAATCTTAGGAGGCGTACAAGCTCTACAATGCCTAGATATGTGGACATCAATGTGGCTGATATTGAACTAAAACACGAAAATCTCCATTAATAGACAGTCGTTCTGTTACTGCGCATATCTTTCGAGCAACCTGAATAAATCCACGTAAGGCTGATATGATAGTATTCTGGGTGAAAGAAGAAATAGACCAAATGAATTTAATATATGCTGATTAATTATTTTATCAATCTTTATCAAATAAGAAGATTGCCTCTGGTGCCAATTTCAGAAGGTGATTTCTTCGTCAAGTGCGAAATGGTCGATTCTGTGGAGATATCTGTAAAAACAAATTCAGGAAACTCATTGGAGGAATCAATTAACTCACTATAACGTCAGAAACAGTAACAGCCAAAAAACACTAGAAGATGCTGCCCCTGCATGATGCTGCTGCCGATGATGATGATTATGATGCTGAAAAATTGAAAATAAGGCTTATGATGATGATTGTTATGACGATGAGGATAATGCTAAATACTGTTGTTGTCATTCGTATTATTCCTCTTCTTCTTTTTCTTCTTCTTATTATTTTTATTATTATTATTGTTATTATTTCTATTTTTTTACTCGAGTTATCTATAATCCCTCAGGTGTCAGATTTTAATAATTAATGTTAACTCTGGAGTGGCCATCCTTGTCAAGATCTGGAAGAACAAAAGTGCTGTGTAACGCAACGGCGTTGAAACGTTGAATCACAACCGACAGGCGCTGGAACAAGTAACTGGTTTCTCTTTGATCGCCCGAAATTGTCCCAGAAGACGACCCAGGTCGGCGAGAAAGGCCAGTCCCTTGGCGTTAATTGGTCGCATGGTTTCAAAAGCCAATGGGACAGAGTGGTAGGTTTGCATCAGTTGTATGTATTTAGCATTTTTCCTGGCCTGAACCAGTTCAGCAGCCCCTCCCGGTTTATTATTATTACTATTATTCAGCAGCTCCTCCCGGTTTATTCATCAATGGCTGGATTAATGCAAGCAGTCGATCAGTAAATCTATATCCACATGCATCCGTTCCCTCTTCTCTAATGGGTTTTCCTGCATGTTTCGTAGACATCTCGCAGACATATCTTAGCATCGTTTCTGTGTCCTACTCTTTCCAAGCCACAGTATACCACATCTTCGCGGATGATATCCAGTTCTGTTCTAAATGATATTGTACGTCGTTCCGGAACGCGGATTGTGCAATTTTGACTACTTTCTTTTTGAAGCAGCGCTATATAAATTTCCTATTAACAGTACAAAATAGCATCAGAAACCTACCGAGATTCGTGGAATGTTCGCTTGTTTTCAGGCTAACGGATGACACAGGAACTGTAGATTTATCTAAAAGACAGAAATAAGAAACTCTCAACTGAGACGCAGTATTACCGGTACTGCTTGTAAACCCATAAATTAAGTCGTAAGCAATTACGTCTTTCGTAAGAATAGTCTGGATACGACCACTCTAAGTAATTGTAGTCATAATTGCAAATTTAAACCGCGGAAAGGTAAGTAAGTAACTAAGTTATCAAGTAACCTTTATTTGCATCTGAGAAGAGAACATAGAGAAGGATCAGATCTCTCAGTCATTAGAACGATAAAGTTTTTGCTGAAAGGGAGGCAGCCACACAGAAGCCTATGAAGAGAAGAAGAGCCGTCCCCTAAGCTATCCCTGAAGCAGTGTTAGCGACTTCATTTTCTTAGCTTCGGCATATAAGGGTGGGTGGCCAATCTTCCCCCTCGTCGTCTCATCTCTCTCCGGCAGTGTACGGTCAGTGTACTGAGTTGGCTGGGGGGCTCGGGTGGAACATAAATTTCGACCGAAATTTCTGTCCTTGCGAAGATTTGAACCCCTGACCTCTCGATTGACAGTCCAGCACGCTAATCACAACACTATCGCTATATGAAATACTAATTCCAGTTAGAGTAATGATCAAGCACAGTCATCATCCACAATTGTCCTGATCCTTAATTCGGTCTAAGATTAGTAGCTGTAGCTGCCGTAGATAATATGTTTAGAGCTTTTTAGGATCCTGTTTTCCCACCTGTCTTGTTTGCCTCTACTCCGTCAGCAATAGAAAATTATTCGGCTTCATTGTGCTTCTTTGCTCTCGAACCCAAAGCGCCTTTACTTACAGACCTATTTGTTTCCTGATTCGGATCTTACCCATTCTGCATGTGTCCTTACCTATTGTATGCACGGTGAAATTCGTTCGGCTGGTAGATTGAAGTAACTTACCATGGGCAGCAATGACGCAGGCCGACAGACCGAGCAGCAGGAGCTGCAGTAGCTTCATTCCGCAGGTGGTTGTCTTGACGATGCTGACGAAGGACTCCACCAAGTGCTGAGCTGCTGAGACAGGTAGAACGTCGACGACTATGGCTCAGTCGTCATTGTCTGCAACTGGCTTTTATAGTCGATCGCTTGACAAGCCATTAACTTGTTATAAATTTCCCAATTAAAACTTTTCGTTTCAATCTAATAAACCGAGATTGACGCCAAAGGGATCCACAAGGACGGAGCCAGAACAAGAGAGGAGGAGAGAATGACTCAGAGTAAGATGGATACATACATGCAGACAGACAGAAAGAAGCAAAGACAGACGGGAAAGGGGAAGGAGTCGAAAATCATCCGATAATTGAGTTTGAAAGCAGATGTGTAGACAATATATACTTAGTCCAACATGGTCTAGATAGGCCGACAGGTGCAGACCCACGTATTGTGTATAATCAACAATTCTAATAATGCATTCATATCGAACATTTGTATAGCGCTCCGTCAAGAAAAGTACTCAGACTCCAGCACGGCCAATAAGAACTGTTTTAAGGTGAGAAAAGAACAGAGGAGAGAAGGTCCTTGGAAAGAGGTGAAGCTCCAGAGCAAGGCCATTCCAGTTCGAGGGACCCACCACCGAGAAAGCGCGGTTCTGTATAGTGGAGGTTCGGGCAAAAGGGACAAGTAGGAGACCCTGTTCAGATGAGTGGAGGGACTGAGAGCCCCTAGCACTAAGGACAGGGCAACATAGCTCGCGAAGATAGGCAGGAGCGAGATCCAATATGCAGCGCCAGACTACGGCAGCTATCCTATACGAAATCCGCTGCTCAGAGGGAGACAGTGGAGAACGTCGCGCATGCAAATAGATACATGGCCAAATTTTAGTATGCGGCCGACAAGGCGGGCAGCAGAACGCTAGATCCGATCCAAGCACCCCAGTCGAACATCCGGGAGGCCAGCGTAGAGCGAGCAACAGTGGTCAAGTGTGTTTGTGACGAAGGCATGGATAAAAGTGGAGGTACATAGCAGAAGTAGTGAATGAGCGGGCGACAGTGCCGAGCTGCCGCAATTGGTAGAAGCAGTCACGGCTAAGGAGGTTGATATGAGGAGCAAAGGTGAGCTCTCGGTCCAAGGTGACGCCTAAGTCACTCACAACATAGGAGAAGATGAAAAGGGGAAAGGCGGCAGCGAGGGTAGCCATGTCTAACCTAGCCAGTTGCTGGCGGGTGCCCAGCGAGATGAACTGAGTTTTAGCGGAGTTAAGCCGCAGCCGGTTAGACGACATCCAGATCTCAAGGTTTGTCGCAATGATCGCTCGGTAGTGCGTTCAGTTACTTCAGTATACAGGTACTAAGGTGTAGAGAGGAGAAAGATCTGCTGAGGGTATCAAGGCAGATAAGTTGAGCTAAAACTCTTGAGCTAGATTCTGGGAGAGGTAGAAACCATACTAATAAGATAAATAGAGAATTTTCTCAGAAGGGAACATTTGTCGAACTCACGCTCATTAGCTCGGCGCGCAGTAGGCTAGTTTAAATTAAAGCCTGATGACAAGTATTGCTTGATGAACACTTGACTTCGAAAAAGCACATTAATCAACATCTCAAGAATACATCAATGACTTAGGAATTCTACCTGTTTACATCATAGCCTACGAAGAAATATAAATAAGTATGCAGCCTACCTGTGACGAATTGCGATTATATTATAATTAAAAGCAGTTGTGCCGTGAATGGACGGTGGCTAGACCTGGGAGTCGACCCCAATAAGTCGACTGGGGTCGACTTGGTCATCCCAAGTCGTGTCGAGTCGTTTATGCTTAGCGCAACTGACCCCCCAAGTCGAATTTGTACAGAAAAGTGACTTGAAGTTGTTTTTCCACAAGTCGACTTAAAGCGACTTGAGACACAAACAAATCTAAATTCGTCACGTGAGGTATTTAAGCAGTTTTATAGTGTTATTGCAAAAAATGAATGAATAATTGTGTGAACAGATGTTTCTAAGATATATATATATATATATATATATATATATATATATATATATATATATATATATATATATATTAGGACAAATCGCACCTTAGCTACTCAGTTTGTGGGTGAAAATCTATACGCTATCTACTCTTTGACGTTAGCTCATCATATTTGCTGAGTACTTAGCGTTTGCCGCCCTCGCAAAAATAGTCGGACTTAATTTTAAGTAGAAATTCATATGGTTCCAGGCTGCCAACGTAGCCTGGTACCAGTCTTCCAACGGCGCAACGTTTATCGCAAGTAGTTTAAAACGTGATTAGATCCGAAATTGGACCCCTATATCAGGCGTGGTGAAAAAGAGGGCATTTGCTCATCACCTCGTTTTGTCCATATATTAATAAAACAGGGCGGCTTGTTTTGAGAACATATTTTTGGGCTATACTTATTACCAATAGTAACAGGTATAAACATTGATGTTGAATTTTGTGCAAACATTTATAATTTTTAGAGGCAAAAGTAAAAATTCGAAATATATTTTAACCCAGAAAGAGTAGCTATGGGTACAAATATAATCATATATCGTATAAAAGTGTACCTTAGGACATCATATATACTGAGTAGCTAAGGTATGTTTTATATGTGTATATGAGTAGCTAAGGTGCATATTGTGGTAAAAATTTCGCGGAAATACTACCTTGTGGCACATATAGTACTGAGTAGCAAAGGTATTTTTCATGCTATGTAAAACCTTATCTACTCAGCAAAAAGACTATATCAGGACCGGAGTACATTAGCGTCGGGATGGTCTCAGTGGTCGCTACTTACGTCATATGTGACCGTTTAAGCGTTGCGCTATGAATCTGGCACGCATAGGTGCCGAGATACAGGATGAGTAGCTAAGGTCCAGAAAATTATGGTGAGTAGCTAATACCCTTTTCAGCGTTATATATATATATATATATATATATATATATATTATGGAGAATTTGTCATTATGTAATTATATATAATGAGTTCGGGTTATGTCAGGACAACACACCTGTATATATGTATAAACATGATATAGTTGAGCGGGCGGTCAGCGCCGCTTGTCTTGTGTAAATATTGACTGTCGGGCTATTGGGCTATTAATCATGTTCCAGGTTAATTGCAGTGGTTCTAACACAGACTAAACGTCTTCTGAACCACTTAAAACCCTTGTTATGTTATGTTATGACTGAATATAGTTGAGCGATCTATACGTAGCAATAGGGATAAAGTGTTCTGAGATAGGTCACTAATAAAGAAGAGTTGGTGACGCATAGACCTACCAGTTCTAACTTCTACGGTCTACCGCGTACTTAAGATTCGATATTATTTAGTATTATCGACGCCGGTTTAGTAGCGGCGCCAGGATTTGAGGTTTGGGGGGCTAAAACGCCAATCCCTCCTCTTTTTCCCCTCCTATCTGGTATTGGCAGTGATTTCCCACCTTTGTTTGGGGGGGGGGGAGCCGCCGAAAGGGGGGTTTCAGCCCACCCTCGCCCATGCTGGCGCCGCCACTGCGCCGGTTGCTGCGGTTGGGCTAAACAGTTACTTACTTAGTTCTTATCGGTGTTGGTTTAATCTATATCATTAGTTATTCTATGTTAAAACGTCACACGTACGTTTCATAAAAAATGGCGATTCAAAATGTTAATAAAAAATGTTGGCACGTCTGTGGAGCTGAACGCGCGCAAATCAATGAACTTTTAGTCGTCAGTGAATTCGACGTAAAGAAAGCTGGATCTCGTACTAATCAATCGATAGTTTGGCGCTACTTTGGTGCACTGCATTAGTCGTCTGCAGACGGAAAATAGTTGTATTGGACAATGATCGACTTTACTGTCGGCGAGAATTAGTACTGTAGGATGATACGTATCGTTGCTATTTGATACGTTACGGAATGACGTTTGTGGCCAAATAATTATGACAACAGAATTAAAATGTAGCATGTAACACGCCATTCAGTGCAACCAGTCCACGGTCCGCCACAAATTCTTCTGTTAACCCATTAAAGCCTTACAAAACTGTTTAAGCACAAACACAAACAGCTTAAAATAAGCCTAATAAACTTTGAACAATGTTATTCCTCAGGTGTTGAGGTCTCATTACTCATTAGTACCCGAAGTACGCCGACGACACATCTTTACTCACTGGTGCCTCAATGAGACACACGGTTGATGAGGAGATGGAGAATGTGTCGTCCTGGGCCAGAGCTAACAATCTTCGGCTCACCCAGTCAAAGTCTAGGGAGATGCTGATTATCCGCCGCGGGTGCGTCGACCTTCCTCCGCCGCCTCCGGGAGTCCAACGTGTGACCACCCTGAACATCTTAGGGTTACCATAACCGATGATCTTCGAGCATCCTCTCATGTTGGTGAGGTTCTGTGTGCATGTTCGCGTTCTCTGTACGCCCTGAGAATGTTAAAGGCCCATGTCGACCCACTCGGGCCCTCCACACTGTCGCTGGTGCGACAACTGTCGCAAAACTTCTTTATGCGGCTCCGCCGTGGTGGGGATTCGTAATACTGCTGACGATCGGGCCCGCGTGGAGAGATTCCTAGCTCGGATGCGAAGATCGGGCTATCTTCCGCTGGACTCACGGGGGGCTGCGGAGATGGTGGGCGACGCCGAAGACGGACTATTACGACCGGTTGTACGATGCAGGACTCATGTGCGCCGTTCGATTTTCCCTCCAACTGTTGTCCGCCACCATGACCTTCAACCGAGACCACATGACTTTGTCCTACCGCTTAAAGATGACAGGAATTATATACCAAGGTCCAAGGATTTTATTTAAGGGTTTGATGTTGCCCCGTTGACCAAGTCGCCCTTTGCTGGAACAGATATTTAAAAACTATTAATTATTTCCATTCTTCTTTTTATCTGGCAATACCACTTTCTGTAATGGGTTGCGTTGTGTCAACCTAGTGATTCAATATTAAACGAATATATATATATATATATATATATATATATATACATATATATATATATATATATATATATATATATATATATATATTAGTATATGAAATTAATGCTTAACAGGCAAATTGGCATGACATTTTTTGTATTATTCGCCGTACGTAATCGTCATTACCATGTCAGAAGTCGACTTTCAGTACGAAGTTGGTTGTTTTTCTGCGAAGTCGGATCAAGTTGATTTTGCTCCAAGTTGTCGACTTCAAGTCGACCTCAAGTCTCTTTAGGGTCAAGTGGGGTCAGAGTGGCTGACCAAAGTGACTCCTAGGCCTAACGGTGGCGCCTTAGGCACGTGTGAATAGGCGCTTAAGAAAGTTTGCGCCGAATTGAATGTTTATGTTTGACTGAAACCAATAGCTGTACGAGCACGGGGTCCTCCGGAAGTGAGTTGCTGTGCGGCATGCTGGAAAGAAATGATGCTGATCTGGTAGTCGATGTTTACCACTCGTCAGAGTTAGAAGGCTAGAGACTCAGCTCAGCGGACAGAGTATAGATTAAGTTTAACGGGTCACCGCGTATTTCATTAGCCGCTATCCCACCAGCATGCCCACATCATGCATGGAGACCATGTGGCACCCATATGTCTATATCTAGCCGGTATATGTGGCTTGTATGACAATGTATGTGTCCCATCTAATGTCTATAGAAATGCAGGCAGGGTAGAACTCTACGTCAAAATTCATTCTCTGTCTTGATGGTTTCAAACCCCTAAATTATTGGCGTATCAGTGCACATAATTATGAGTTTATAATCAGTCCTTGACGCACAAAGCATATGGTCGGATAGAGAAGCAAAATTGCCTTCTTTGTCAAATTTAGAGTCTTTGGGGAAATCGTTATTCTAGGCATGTGATCTTTTAACTTCGGATGGTGTGTCTGTATTGCTTTAAAGCATAATCATGATTTCTTACGAGGCCTACAGAACCCAAACATCTGCAAGTGGGGAACCCTGATGATTACTGCGAATGACTACTAACCTATTAAAGAGATAAAATATCTCAAGGTAGCCTAACTGAATTTTAAGAGAATATAAAGTCGACAACTGGAATGTTTCGTTAATCATTCTTTATTAGTTCATGATATAATTTGAAATACAAATATAGACACTTAAGCAACGTGCCATATTGTATTTCGTCATATAATATCAGTTTCATTACGACCAAATCGTATGTTCTTCAAAACATAACAATGTCAACAAAAACTGAAGACCATAGATCGACAGATCATGAAGACGATGGTGTAAGCTGGTGATGTGATCAGTGGAGGTCGCATTCCTTCCTGCGCTGTTCCGTCAGATCGGATGGCCAGTTGCACTTCAAGTTGACTGGGTCCCAATAGGTTCCTTGGGGACACGGCATGTCGTGGGCGATGTGATTGGAGCACTGGATGTACATGGTGCAGTTGCCTGGGTATGGGAATAATCCTTCCGAATGTACTTCGCACGGCAGTCCTATAGTCGCATTTGGAAAGACATCGACGTATTATTAAATCAGGTTTTTCAATCAACGAAAAGACAAACGATGGTTTAATTTAGATTTCAAAGATTTCATAGATTCACTCACATTCAGGTGTGACGTTTTGCGCATTACAAATTTATTTATTTTTAATAATAATATCTGTTTCTATGAGCTCGACGTAAGGTGAGATCAGGTAAGATGAGGTAAGACACCATAAGATAAGGTAAGATATTAGATATAATTATTATCATCATATATTTATTAATCACCACTATCTAATGACCTAGCTTCAATCGATGGCGCTGAACAATTGTGCGCGAAGGACTAGCGCGATGGCCCAGTTATCTAGGCTATCATGTAAGAACGTAGGCTGCGCGTCACATGCGCCTCTCCGAACTTCTCCGCATTACAAGGGAATAATTCCAATTAGTCGGCTATCGTGTTCTACTATCAGTTACCGTGACCGAAGGTTAAGCCAAGGTAAAAAGAGCTTATGTAAGATTCAATTCAATTCATTCAATCCACTTTTATTGCAACCCTTTGTACAAGTACAAGAAAGTCATACGTTAAACAAGGCATACAGGTAGCAAGAGGAGCCCCAAAAGGGATGAATCCCGCTAAAATAGGGACCCCAAGATAAGTTATGATGTAAAGTTCAGCACGAAAAGAATAAGAAAAATGTAAGCGTGTTCCACATTGTTTCCGAGATACTAAGCAGCCTTGTGAACCCCCACATCAAAACCCATTGTCCTGGACTTCTCAGCGAGTGAAGGGCTGAGTGCGAAAAGATTCCAAGGTATTATGAGACCAGGTAAGAATGAATGGAACTGGTAAGAATGATGAGGGCTAAGAATGATTAGAACTGGTAAGAAAGATAAGAACTGGTGTTACCTGAAGGTGTCGACATTTCGTAACCGGTAGTCTCAGTCTCCGTGATTTCTGTGAGGCTCTTGGTGCTGCTGTTCAACAAAAATCCGTTTATTTAGCTATTCGGTTCATGTTCATAAACACCAAAATGGGTAACGTAGGACCTATTGACAATTTGACATTTGACATTGATGCAACTAATCTAATCTAATTTAATCTGGCGATTTCTATAACGCCGTTATCATAATGTCCTAAATATGAGTGAAACCGAAATCAATTTATTAGAAAGAAGACACAGAAACCAGAAGCCAGGTTGAGGACGATATGCAAGAGGAAAGTCTTAGGTATATAGACCTGAATGGCATTGAAGACTTCAATCAATCAATCAATTCAACTTTATTCCTCAACGTTTCAATTCAGCGTTTACATGTTAAAATATAGTGACAATCACGACGGCGCAATAAAAGTTCTCGGGTTATTGTTATTACTGTGAGCAGCATTGCAAACCTTTCGAGAATCTTGGTGAGCGGCGGAAGACTGCCCGTCACACTGCCCATCATGGTCCTATGGAGGGTGTTCATAAGAGGGAAGGGTCCCTGGTTGCAATTCAGGCCCTTGCAATCGTCGAAATCTCCTGTCCAGGCCCAATATCCGCCGTAGCCTTTCTCCACCAACCAGCGCACCTGCAAATACAGAGCAGCTGTGTTCCTACGGCCTACATTGCTGGGGCCACAATTATTAATGTTATTTTTTCCTCAAGTTGCCTATGATCCCTCTGGACTCTAAAGGATTCCGGAGAATTGTTAATGTCTGGGTTGGCTAAGACTCGTCAATGTTCAGACAGGAAGATTATTAAGTTAGACCTACTTTATTATTATTATTATTATTATTATTATTATTATTATTATTATTATTATTATTATTATTATTATTATTATTATTATTATTATTATTATTATTATTATTATTATTATTATTATTATTATATTATTATTATTATTATTTATTAGTAGTAGTTTATTATTAGTAGTATTAGTAGTAGTAGTAGTAGTAGTAGTAGTAGTAGTAGTAGTAGTAGTAGTAGTAGTAGTAGTAGTAGTAGTAGTAGTAGTAGTAGTAGTAGTAGTAGTAGTAGTAGTAGTAGTAGTAGTAGTAGTAGTAGTAGTAGTAGTAGTAGTAGTAGTAGTAGTAGTGTAGTAGTGGTAGTAGTAGTAGTAGTAGTAGTAGTGGTAGTAGTAGTAGTAGTAGTAGTAGTAGTGGTAGTGGTAGTGGTAGTAGTGGTAGTAGTAGTAGTAGTAGTAGTAGTAGTAGTAGTAGTAGTAGTAGTAGTAGTAGTAGTAGTAGTAGTAGTAGTAGTAGTAGTAGTAGTAGTAGTGATAATATTATTTATTATTGTTGTAATTTTTATTATTATGAAGTAGTAATTACTCTTGTGTAAAAGTATAATGCGAAAAGCATTGAACGATGGCGCACCCAAAGAATCTGGCGGTGAAGGTGGCGGTGGTGGTGATGATGATGTAGGCAGTGGTGGTGCTGTTGGTTGTGGTGGTGGTGGCAGTGGTGGTAGTGGTAGTGATGGTGGTGATGGCAGTGGTGGTAGTGTAGTGATGTTGGTTGTCGTGGTTGTGGTGGTTAGGTGGTGGAAGTGATGGTGGTGGTGGCAGTGGTGGTGGTGTAGTGATGGTGGTGGTGACAGTGGTGACAGTGGTGGTGCTATAGTGATTGTTGTGGCCGTAGTGATGGCGGTGGTGATATTGGTGGTGGTAGTGATGGTGGCGGAGATGATAGTGATGTGCAAAATAAAATTCATATAATTGTCGTCTACTAGAAATGAGTCGTATGCTCGCCTTAGTTTCCAGGCTTTCTTTATCATCGTAGCCCACCCAGAGTGTATCTTTAGAAACGTATGGGACTTTTGCATCCGCCATCCAAACCTTGGTTGCTGAGCTGTCAGTGAGCAGTGAACAGATCTACAAAAGAACAGAAACCGAAGGTAGACAATGTCGCATGGTGCATTATACGTTTGGATGTGCAACGTTATACATTTACTTAAAAAATATATATATATACCCTTAGACTATTTTGCGGTATAATTATATGCATGTACGTCTATATATGCATAATCGCATGTTATGCATAATTTATATTTATGTATTTATGTATACATGCATCCATGTATGTATGTATAATTAATGTATCCATGTCTGTAAGCATGTTTCCACTTATGCATGTATTTATGTATGTATTTATGTGTGTATTTATATGTATGCATTTATGCATTTAATTATGCATGTATTCATGTATGTATGTATCTATGTATATATGTAAGTTATGTCGGTGTTGGTAGATTTGATGTCGCACCTTTTGTATTTCCAAAAATCGTTGCACACAAGACCACCTAATTGATTCATCAAGTGCCTTTTAAAGTCGTTGCACACAAAACATGGTCTTCTCTCTCCATTTGCTCGCACCTCCACCAGGCAGAGCCATGCCTTCTCTGTTGTTGAACCCCCGATCTGGAATAGCCTACCCTTAGCGCTTCGCTCCCTTCCCAGAACTCATTCTCAGGCATTCCTGTCTCATCTTACAATGGTCCTATTTGGCCGCGCTGGTGTTGGGAGCGCCTCTGAGCAGTTCATTGGAAGAGGCGCCTCATAAATTCAAATAATGAATGAATGCTTGAATGAATTAAAGTATTTTGATTACGGTGTGTTTACGCATAGGCATGCATATTTACATACTTATATATGCATATGCATGTTTTGTATGTGTGCATCTATGTGTGTATAAAAGCACAAGCGTATGTTTGTATGAATATATGTATATCTGTAAGCCTGTGTACTTGTATGCACTTATGTCTGTATGTAAGCATGTTGTATGTATGTATGTTTGTAAGTGTATATGCATGTATGGATGTATCTATGTATATTTGTGTGTAGGTATCTGTGCATTTAATGTCACGCCTTCTTTAAATCGATGCACACAAGACACCTCACTGATCTAAAGAAGTGCATGTTAAAGTATCTTGAAGAAGTTGTCCTTAGGCTTCAGCCAAAAAGATCTTTAGATGGATTCAAGCAAGACTCTCACTAGTTGATACCAAGGAGAGTGTCGTCACTTTGAAAACTGGTTACTTTACACTACAAACTTAAGAATATATCTTTCTTTCGCTCAGTTTTTTCAGTCTTTTTACCTTCTTCGTGTATAATAATTTTATGGTAATTTTTATTATCATTATTTATATTATTATTGTTATTATTATTAGTTAGTAGTAGTAGTAGTAGCAGCAGCAGTAGTAGTAGTAGTAGTAGTAGTAGTAGTAGTAGTAGTAGTAGTAGTAGTAGTAGTAGTAGTAGTAGTAGTAGTAGTAGTAGTAGTAGTAGTAGTAGTAGTAGTAGTAGTAGTAGTAGTAGTAGTAGTAGCAACAGCAGTAGTAGTAGTAGTAGTAGTAGTAGTAATGATTGTAGTGGTTTAACTGCTATTATTTTCCCTTCTCCCTTACCGTTCTGCGACTGGAGGAGGATGATGTTCAGGCTTGTGTCCATGGACCCTTTCTGCTCAGCTCCTTCTCAACAGTCAAATTGGGGCTCTCTCCCAAGATCTTCGTCCTGGATGTCTTCTAATCGTCTTTCCTTAAACTCCTCTGAAACCCAGCTAATTTGGTTTGGAACTCCTCAGCAGCTCAAAAAACTTGACTATGCATTATTCTCTGAAAGGTTTCCTCGTTTTACCTTTTCGTCTAGTGTTCGAGACCTGGGTGTCACTCTAGACAGTTCTAAACTTTTACTGAACACATTGCCAAGCTTACTCGCTCTTCCTACTTCCAACTAAGGCATCTCAGGGCTATTCGCAAATCTGTTTAATCTTCGACCTTGACCTCAATTGTCCACGCTTTCGTCTGCTCTCGAATAGACTACTGTAATTCTACAGTATCTTTGTTGGTCTCCCTAAGGTTCGCCTATATCCTCAACAGGCAGTATTTAATGCTGCTAGACTGCTCGTCTTCCTCGATTCTCCCACATCTCTACATTCATGGTTGAAGCACTTCACTGGCTCCCTCTATCTGTCCGAATACAATTCAAGGTTCTTATTTTAGCCCTTAAGCATCTGAAAGGTTTTTGCTGTGAGAAGCGCTTCATAAATAGCCAAATACAATACAATGCAATACAATTATTATTAGTAGTAGTAGTTGTTGTTGTCGTAAGCCCAGAAGTAGAATTATTATATAAAGATTTATGAAGAGCGCGTTTATATGACTATATATACACCCGAAATTTGCTTCAAAAACCATTTTGGATTGAGAGGTTACTGACCTTGGTGTAAGACAGCAGTCCTGGTATCTGGGTACATTCTCCAGCGGGGCCAGGTCCAACAATAGGAGCTCCGATGCCGTCGTCGCTAGCATTCTTCAGGGTGAATGTCCTTCCATACAATGGCATTCCTATGATTATCTTGTTCTTTGGAACACCCTGTTCCTCACAGTACTTTGCCACCCATTCCTTAAAACACATTTCAGGGGAAAAACTATGACCACTGGGAGAAGGAAAGGCAGAATTTTTACGTTTCCAATTATGGAATGATCTTCTACTACAGATGGACGGTAAGGCTGACAAACGATGATGGTGATTATTACGGATATGATAACGAAAATTATCAGAAAATTATCAGAATTACGATTCGTACGATTATGATTACGATTCGAGTATGATTACGTTGTGGTTACGATTATGATTATAACGACAACGCCGGCTTTGATGACGGTGATGATAATGACCACGACAACGATCACAATAATCATCAAGATGTTATCCTTACAACTTGGGATTACGAATGAATACGATACGATTATGACTACGATTGTTGTCATGAATATGATTTTGACAACGACAGCTTTGATGATGATGATGATGATTATGATGATGATGACGATGACGACGATGATGGTGATGATGAAAACGGCGACGGCTATAGAATTATGACGACAAAGCATTTTATTCTGACCACATTATTGTGTGCATCCACTGGGCTGAGGCCTTGGCTGGGGTAGAGAGCGGAATGATGTTCAGTCATAAAATTCGATTCATTGTATAAGTTGTAGGTAATCAGGTCTATGAAGTTAGCACACCTACGTGAAAACAACACGCGTTAGTCTAATCAACGCTTGTTGCCGTACAGCTATAGACTCATCTCAAACAAATTAATGGAAAAGGCGCAAAACAAATTGTGTCACTGGGCTAACTGGCAACTCCTCGATTCCATTATACTACACAAGAACCTGCTTCTGACAGGTCGTGAAAAGGCGCTACAGCAATGCTTATAATATTATGCGTGCATACATGCGTGCAATCAGTGCTTAATGCAGCTGCCCGCTTGATAGCCCGTCTTCCTCGCTTCTCTCACATTTCGACCTTCATGACGGAGCATTTACATTGGCTTCCCCTCATCGCCCGAATTCGGTTCAAAATTCTATTTCTTACATCCAGGGTGCTCTTAGGTCTGGCCCCTCGTTATCTTTGTGATTCAATTCGCCGACCCCTTTCGGCTGCCTCTGGTCGCTCATTCCGCTCCTTAGACCGGCATGACCTTCTCGTACCTCGGTCGCGGACTGCTACTGCCCAGCATCGCGCTTATGCATCTGTTGGTCCTATGCTCTGGAATGACCTTCCCACTAAGATTCGATCTGTGATCCTAACTGGGGGTATTTCGGCCTCTTCTCGTTGTCTTAAGGCGTTTCTTTTTTCGCAGAGTTCTTCGCACTGGGAGCGCTTCTGATTGGGTATTACTGTGAGAAGCGCTTTATAAATGTCTAAATACAATACATCGAATACACCAGTACTGACATGCTGCGTACAAATTTCTTACAAAAACCATTGTTAATTTACAACCGATTATACAGACAACAATCCATTCAGTTTGCTTTAGACTCTTGGTGTAAGAATCATTTAGAAATTGTTGCATTTATAAAGAGCCACTATCTAATGACCAAGCATAACTTTATCCCACGTGTACTTTACAAACGCTTGCCCTAGGTCTCACCAGACTGCACACCTGTCTGTTTTTGTCCTATACTGATTTCATTATTTAACACATTTCTATTGTAACTGGTTGCGGTCTGTCACCCTGTCAGAAAATAAAACGAATATCTATCTATCTGTCAGTCGATGGCGCTGAGCAATTGTGAGTGAAGGACTCGCTCAAGGTCCCGACACCGTGACCGTCTCAAGGGAAGAGGTTCGAACCCGTGCTCTCCGGAGGCGTTGAAGGCCGAGCGCTCTAACCATTCTGATACCGTATCCCATAAGAAAAAGTTGTACGCAACAGGGAAACTGACAGGTAAGAAATAATCTGACGAACGAGTGCGACATGCTGTGTGTGGAATATATGTAAGCCAGTGTGTTACAAAGAAGGAAAAGTTTACTCGGAGATGTCATGGAGTTCATATCCGTTGTCGATTATCTCCTTGTCACCAGCGACTGTGACCACCATCAGAAGCTTCTCGTTCCCCGTTCTTTTCGCCTCCTCATCGAATGCCACGCGCATCTCCTGTAACGTTGTAGCACAGTTACGAAGCATCAGTTCGCATGGGAGTTACTTCTATAAGACAGTGCTTTAGACAGGTAACAACCGCCAGGGTCTCCTATGCTAATGACCTTCAACTTTTGTATGCAGGACAAACAGGTGCGAGTCTCGAAGTGATTTTGGCAATAGACATGGCACGGATTTCAAATATCTTGAAGTTGACACAACTAACTGTTCAGTCCAGAATCAACAAATGCAGTAATATGGAAAGAGATGGATGAGATGGAAAGTATGAAGGACGGAGTGGTGCATGTAATGAGGTCGCAGAACACGAGCTACATATACTTAACGACAATGCCCCTTGAAAGGTAAGATAAGACAATGCCCCTTGAAAGGTAAGATAAGACAATGCCCCTTGAAAGGTAAGATAAGACAATGCCCCTTGAAAGGTAAGATAAGACAATGCCCCTAGAATGGTAAGATAAGACAATGCCCCTAGAATGGTAAGATAAGACAATGCCCCTTGAAAGGTAAGATAAGACAATGCCCCTTGAAAGGTAAGATAAGACAATGCCCCTTGAAAGGTAAGATAAGACAATGCCCCTAGAATGGTAAGATAAGACAATGCCCCTAGAATGGTAAGATAAGACAATGCCCCTAGAATGGTAAGATAAGACAATGCCCCTAGAATGGTAAGATAAGACAATGCCCCTTGAAAGGTAAGATAAGACAATGCCCCTTGAAAGGTAAGATAAGACAATGCCTCTTGAAAGGTAAGGGGCATTCAGTGCAGTTGCCCAGCGCCGTTAGGCAATTCTAACCTCAAACACGACAGTTTACGCAGCGTTGTAAGCAGCAAGAATGTTTCACGGTGTTTAAAAAGTCAATTGGCATGGCAAACTAAGCGCCGCTTTAAGATTGCTTATTACAATAGCCTTCGTTTGTTCTTACAGCGGCAAGAGCCGTGAAGAGCTAGCTAGCTCAAATGACTGATCATCTAATTAAGAAAATGCAGTAAGAACTACGTGCAACAATGTATCTCTCTTACTTTGCAAAGTAATGTGAAGAGGGTCTTGTCTCCGAGTGGACTTTTTCCGTGTCCGGGATAAAAGAAGTCGATGCAGACACCGTCAAAGCGAAACTTCCTCAAGATTAGGATCAATGACGAAATGAAGTTGCCTCGAGTTGTAGTTGTCTGCAGCATGTTCGTCATGATTGCAGTATCCATGTCATGTCCCCCGACGGCCAACATAGTCTGCGCGTTTGAATTCTTTTTCAGGTCGTTAAACCTTACGTACCTATTCAAATAGCAGTCGGTAAGAGCTCAGAGCGAATGCTTAAACACAAGATTCGTCTACTTCAACGGCAGCCTACCCAGTGCGTAGCCTGGATTCTTCTTTCCTTAACCCAATGGGGGACTCTGTAAAACTGGCTGCTATTGGTGGCGCCAGGATGGGATATAGTTTGGCTACTCTAGGTAAAATGTGTGCTCTGTTGTGCGGTAGGTTTATTTCATAGACCATATGACGTCACACTACATAGTGGACTCTAGGCACTCATAGGTAGTCGCATGACGCTTGCTGGACGATAAAGACAACTCGATATAGTTCTTAACATTTCTAGCTGAATATCATTATATACAATTGTTACATGGCGCAGTCGGCATTTTCCGGCCCGAGGCCCCTCCAGTTAGACTCCACCAACCTGGAACTGGAGTGGAAGACCTTCTACCAAAAGTTTGAGATCTTCCTGCTGGCCTCTGGGTCGGAAGGCAAGCCAGGCGAAACTCGTCTGGCCATGATGTTAAATTTCGCTGGCGACGAAGCGTTGCAGCTGTATAACACGTTCACGTACGACAGCGAAGGTGAGGAAAAGAATTTTGACATTGTTATTGGCAAATTCAGAGCATATTGCCTCCCGAGAAAGAACATTGTGTACGAACGATATCAGTTCTGGCAGCTAACACAGCTGCCGGGAGAAACGGTGGACGCCTTTGCCACTTCGCTGCGCGTCAAAGCATCCTCGTGTGACTTCGGTGACCAGACCGAGTCCATGATCCGAGACCGAATTGTCCTTGGGCATCCTGTTCGACAGACCCAAGAGCGACTTTTACGAGAATCGGACTTGACGCTGCAGAAAGCCCTCGACATCTGTCGAGCATCAGAGTCCACCCGAGTGCAAATGCAGTGCATTTCCGGCGACTCAGCTGCAGTCAGTGCAGTGAGAGGCAGAGAGCAGAAGCACTATGTTCAAACGTCGTCCTATGTCCAACCGTCGTCCTATGTCCAACCGTCGTCCAACCGTCGTCCGTTCAACAATGATAACGACACAAGCTGTGGCAACTGTGGAACCATCCACCCTCCGAAGTCCTGTCCAGCCTTTGGCAGGCAATGCAACACCTGCTCCAAGCCCAATCACTTCGCGGCGCAGTGTCGTTCATCCCATGCAGCAAGAGGTAAATCAAGATCATACAGACACACATCATCTGTCCATGATGTCTCAGTGGAAATGCCTGAAGTGGATCGCCTGGTCATCTCCTCCTGCAACCTGAGCAACAAGGAAGACAGATGTTGGTACAGAGAGTTTGACATTCAGGGAACACGAATCAACTGCAAGCTTGACAGCGGTGCCGAGGCAAATGTTATGTCTGCAGCTGTGTTTTCTCTGGTGAAGCACCCGCCTGTTCTTCGCTCCACCTCTGTAGTACTAACAGCGTATAGCAACACAATCATGAAACCTATCGGCATAGCCAACCTGTGTTTGAAATTTAGAGGGCAGGAACATGCAGTTGACTTTCTCATCGTGAAGCATAGAGCCCCCACCCTATTAGGCCTTCCCACTTGTATCAAACTGAACATTTTGAGACAGGTCGATGGGGTCAGCCTCGAAACAACCAGCACACTAGTAGCAGAATATGCAGATGTGTTTAACGGGCTGGGATGTTTTCCTGGAGAGCATCACATTACAACTGACACATCAATCTCGCCGGTCATCCACTCTCCACGCCGAATTCCATTATCACTTCAGCCAAAGCTAAAGGAACAACTGGACAGAATGGTGAACGCAGGGGTGCTCATGAAACGTGATGAACCAACCGATTGGGTGAATAGTCTACTACTCGTGGAAAAGAAAGATGGTTCCCTTCGTCTGTGTCTGGATCCACGTGATTTGAATCGGGCCATCAAGCGAGAACACTATGCCATTCCAACAAGTGATGACGTCACTGCTCGTCTGCATGGAAAAAATCTATTTACCATAATAGACATGAAAGATGGGTTCTGGCAATTGAAGCTGGATGAAGAGAGCTCCAAACTGTGCACATTCAACACCCCGTTCGGAAGGTATTCGTTTGCTCGTCTTCCATTTGGCATTTCGTCGGCACCGGAAGTGTTCCAGAAGCGCAACACTGAGGTCTTTGGGGACATCCCAAACACACACGTGGTATTCGATGACCTGATAATTGCAGCAAGCAATGAGAAAGAACATGATGATACACTACGCCAGGTGCTAGAACGGGCACGCAACTACAATCTCAGGTTCAACAAAGACAAAGTCCAGTTCAAGGTCAAACAGGTCAAGTATTTGGGCAGCCTACTTTCACAGGAAGGAATCAGACCTGATCCAGATAAAGTAAGAGCAATAGAAGACATGGAGCAGCCAAGAGACAAGAAGGAACTCATGCGTTTCTTGGGCATGCTTACATATTTGTCCAGATTTGTCTCAAATTTTTCAGCTGCAACACAGCCTCTGCGCGCTCTACTGAAGAAAGACATGCCTTGGTCGTGGACTGATCATCACGAATCAACATTCCAAGCGCTAAAGAAACAAATAACCGCAACTCCGGTTCTGCGCTTCTTTGATATTTCTAAACCAACAGTCATCCAAACAGATGCCTCATCGACGGGTTTAGGGTCGTGCCTGCTTCAGGAGGGTCGTCCAATTGCCTATGCCTCACGTGCCCTAACTGACGCAGAAACACGCTACGCACAGATTGAAAAGGAACTGTTGGCCATCGTCTTCGCATGTGAAAAATTCTCACAGTACATCTACGGCCGGGAAACACTGGTTCACAGTGACCATAAGCCACTCGAATCAATATTTCGCAAATCCATCAGCACTACTACTCCTCGGCTCCAGCGCATGTTGCTTCGCCTGCTCAAGTATCAGCTCCATATCGAGTATGTACCAGGCAAGAACATGCATGTTGCAGACACCTTGTCACGGGCATACCTCACTGCATCCCCATCGGCCTCCGACCGTGAGCTTAGTGAAGAGATTGAAGTGACGGTACACACAGTGTTGCACGATGCACCGATTAGCAACCGAATGCTTACTGTATTCAGATCGGCAGTGCAGAATGATCCGGAACTCCTGCAGCTTCGTGAACTACTGCAGTCCAGCACCCAGTTGAACAAATCGGCACTATCTTGTGAACTGAAAGCCTATTCCAAAGTAGTGTCAGACATATACGAGGCCGATGGCATCCTCTTTCTGAACCACAAGATAATTGTTCCGCATGCACTGCGTCCTGACATGCTGTTACGCATACATGAAGGTCACTTGGGCATGGACAAGTGTAAAGCATTGGCACGGACAACGCTGTATTGGCCTGGAATGGCTCGGGACATCGAGAACTTAGTGGCTCGTTGTGGAATATGCAATGCGTATCATCGGAAGCAGCAACAGGAGCCATTGTTGCCACATCCTGTACCAGAACGCCCTTGGCAGAAAGTTGGAGCAGACATATTCACGCTATATGGCAGAGACTACCTCCTTGTTGTCGACTACTTCTCTAAGTTTCCTGAGATCTGCCACCTCGAGAGCAAGACAGCATCCTCTGTTGTGGTCAAGATCAAGTCAATCTTTGCACGCCATGGAATTCCAGACGAATTAGTAGCGGACAACATGCCCTTCAACAGTAGGGCAATGAAGACATTTGCAGAGGAATGGAATTTTATCGTGACGACAACAAGTCCTCGGTACCCGCAAGCGAACGGTCAATCAGAGCGTGCCATTCAGACGATCAAGAAGCTCTTGAAAAAGGCAGAGGAGAGTGGTACAGATCCGAACATCGCCCTCCTGCAATTTCGCAATGCACCGATCGCTGACATGAACCTCAGTCCCGCACAACTCCTGATGAGTCGAGTGCTGAGAACGAAGTTGCCTGTTTCCTCTGAGGTCCTGCGTCCAATGGTCGTGGAAGGTAGACAACCGCTTCAAGCTCGACAAAACCGTCAGAAGCACTACTATGACAGGTCCACCAAAAGCCTGCCACCTCTCAACCCAGGAGATGTGGTGCGAGTGCAACATAACAACGAATGGATTAGGGGTGTGGTCAACTCCAAGCATCATACACCTCGATCGTACAATGTTGTGACAGAGAATGCCTCGACACTCAGAAGAAATCGTCGAGATATAATCCGGACAATGGAAGACCCACCAACCACCTCACATCCACCTGCAGATGAGTATCCTGTGTCCACGGCTAGACCACCCTCAGACCAGCCAGCTGTAACATCACAGAACAGTCTGACTGGGAGTCCAACAGCGTCCTCTTCAAGCGAACAGCTATCTGATCTCCCACCGTTGGAACTGCAGTGCAACCAGACAATGCCAAACCAAGAACTTGAAGGATATCGTACACGGAGCGGAAGACTGATCAAACCCTGCGTGCGATTCCAGGACCAATACTGACAATAGACAAACTGTTAAGTTTTTAACTTTGTGGGGAGGTGTCACATATGACGTCACACTACATAGTGGACTCTAGGCACTCATAGGTAGTCGCATGACGCTTGCTGGACGATAAAGACAACTCGATATAGTTCTTAACATTTCTAGCTGAATATCATTATATACAATTGTTACAATTGTAACTTTGAAGAGGTTATGCCGCATTGTAAGTAGTCACATACTTCTGGGATGCTTAACAATATATATTATCTTCTAAACGTGGCGCTATATAAGTCACTTGATTAAATTACCTCCTATTCCTAAAATATATATTTCTTGACTTATCGCGGACAAGAAGTAAAGTCTTTGCAGGCTGAAGGCGGTTAGCAATGGCAAAAATGTTGCGGCCATAATTATGTGGCTAGACGGCTGAAGGTTGCAAAGCTACCCCCTAGAGACACTTCAAACTTAGACTGTTTAGAATTTGTCGATGCATGACTCATGTAGTAGTGGTATCGCTTACAGACTCTATGATTATCACAGATAGTTTCCAATCTGTAGTAGTTGAATAGCTTCTAGTTGTTGACAGATAGCAGTGTAGTGATAGGCTTTGTTGGGTTCAGCGTGGCTGCTAGTTATTGACAGACAGCAGTGGTATGTGATGTTGCAGTGTTTAGAGTGATACTAACCCTCCGTTGGGGATATCGTCTTTCGGGTCAGTTGGAATCACTGTGTGGTTCTTGTCGTCGATGCTTGCGTAGGCGTAGACCAAGTGAGAGCAGAGCTTAGGATCGAGGTCTTCCGGAAGGCATGCACATGTGCCAGAACGATATTGAGCCTTGTTCGAGTAGTAGCAGAAACTCTTCTTTTCTGAATATTCAGAATAATAGAAATTCCAACTATTGAAAGATGTGAAAAGAATGGAAAATCGGTAGAGAAGAAATGAGAATACCTATAATATTTCGATTTAACATGAAGGCTAACATGAATTCGCTGGCGTATAATTATACGGATATGAAAATGATGTAAATGACGACGACGATGATTTTATTGATGGTCATATTGATGATGTTGTTGTTGTTGTTGTTGTTGTTGATGATGATGATGATGATGATGATGATGATGATGATGATGATGATGATGATGATGATGATGATGATGATGATGATGATGATGATGATGATGATGATGATGATGATGATGATGATGATGATGATGATGATGATGATGATCATGATGATGATGATGATCATGATAATGATCATGATCATGATGATCTTTATCGTGACAAGGAACTAGAAGAACGAAGAACGAAGACAACAGCTGCAGAAATCTTAGGAGGCGTACAAGCTCTACAATGCCGAGATATGTTGACATCAATGTCGCTTATATTAGACTAAAACACGAATATCTCCATTAATAGACAGTTGTTCTATTACAGCGCACATCTTTCGAGAAACCTGAATAAATGCACGTAAGGCTGATATGATAGTATTCTGGGTGAAAGAAGAAATTAACCAAATAAACTTAATACGCTGATTATTTTATCAATCTTTATCAAATAAGAAGATTGCCTGTGGTTCCAATTTCAGAAGGTGATTTCTTCGTCAAGTGCGAAATGGTCGATTCTGTGGAAAAACAAATTCAGGAAACTCATTGGAGGAATCAACTCAGTATAACGTCAGAAACAGTAGCAGCCAAAAAAAGAACTAGAAGATGCTGCTGCTGATGATGATGATGATTATGATGGTGATGCTGAAAAGGAAAAATAAGGCCTACGATGATGATTGTGATGACGATGAAGATGATGATAAACATTGCTGTTGTTGTTCGTCTTCTACTTTTTCTTCTACTTCTTCTTCTTCTTTTTCTTTTTCTTCTTCTTCCTCCTCTTCCTCCTCCTCTTCTTCTTCCTCCTCTTCTTCTTCTGCCTCCTCCTCTTCTTCTTCTTCTTCTTATTATTATTTTTAAATATTTTTATTACGCTGATAAGGGTGATGAAAGGGGGAAGAAAAAGAATAGAACGACAAGAAGAGCAGCATAAAAAAATCATCAACAAGAAGAACAACGCAATGAAGTCATTTTCAACCCAGATGTCATTAGCAGCCACAGCTGACAGTGATAGTCACCTCCAACTAAGGCATGCTAGAAAACGTTTCTGATTAGTCAGCTCTGAATTGGCGCTATATAAATGTTAAGTTGCATCCATCAAGACTTCGTAAATCCTCAGATTTGGTGAGTGGTTAGTCCTATAACAGTTTGCTGGTATGCTCTGATGCGTTAGAGCTAAATATTTAGACTAATCCAGATATTGATGTAGGCTATAAGTGCAATACAAATGATCTCGTGTTAAGTGTTATATGATAAACATAACGCTGAGTAGGCGGAACGTAATAATAATATTCTTTATTGAAACAATCCGGTTGACAAACCGCAACCGGTAACAATGTACAGTTATGCAATTGAAACAATTCACAAGAACACAAATGACAGAAGACATAAATCTTAACTATTAACAGAACAGAAAGCCTGCAAAACACGGCGCTAATAGCAGCCTACAAAGCATGTCCGTCTACGGACTCTGTCTCGGTACCTCTCGCTCTCTATGCCAGTGTGTTATCCAATGCGCTATAGCCCCCCCCACCAGACCATTACGTTCCGTCTACTCAGCGTCATGCTTTTCTAATTACTCCCAACACGGGCGCATTTGTAATGCATAAATCTATCAATGGATGGATTATTGCAAACAGTCGGTCAGTAAGCCTATTATGCACATGTATTCATTTGCTCTTTATCTTATCGGTTTTCCTGCGTTGTTCGTAGACATCTCTCAGACATATTTTAGCATCGTTTCTGTGTCCTACTCTTCTCAAGCCACAGTATACCCGATCTCCGAGGATGATGTCCAGTTCTGCTCTTAATGATATCCTACGTCGTTCCGCATAGCGGATTGTGCAATTCTGGATGTTTCTTTTCGAAGCAGCGCTATGTAAATTTCCAACTTAAAGTAGAAATTAGCATCAGAAACTTACCGAGATTCGTGGAATGTTCGCTTGTTTCCAGGCTAACGGAAGACACAGGAACTGTCGATTTCTCTAAAAGACAGAAATACGATTCTCTCAAATGCGACACCACGGTTACTGCCTTTAAACCCATAAATTAAGTTGTAAGCAGTTACGTCTTCCGTAAGAATATTCAGGATACGACCACTCTGAGTAATTGTAATTATAATAGCAAAATTTACACAGCGGAAAGGTAAGTAAGTAACTAAGTTATCAAGTAACCTTTATTTGCATCTGAGAAGAGAACATAGAGAAGGATCAGATCTCTCAGTCATTAGAACGATACGGTTTTTGCTGAAAGGAAAGCAGCCAGACAGAAGCATATGAAGAGAAGAAGAGCCGTCCCCTAAGCTATCCCTGAAGCAGTGTTAGCGACTTCATTTTCTTAGCTTCGACATATACGGGTGGGTGGCCAATCTTCCCCCCTCGCCGTCTCATCTCCCTCCGGCAGTGTACGGCCAGTGTACTCGTAATAGCTGAGTTGACTTGGGGCTCGGGTGGAGCATAAATTTCGACCGAAATTTATGTCCTTGCGGAGATTTGAACACCTGACCTCTCGATTGACAGTCCAGCGCGCTAACCACTGCGCTATCGCTATAAAAAATTACTAATTCCAGTTAGAGTAATGATCAAGCAGTCATCGTCCTGGTCCTTAATTCTGTCTAGGACTTGTAACTGTCACTCGGGGTTCCCAATCTTTTCTATGCCTCGCACCCCTGGAAAATGTTTGACCAATGTTCGCACCCCCTACAAAAAATCACATTAATTTTGAAGATGCATACATGAAATTGCTGCTTTTTGAACCACAGACTGAACCGCATACAATGCCATACAGTGGCATACACTGCTGCCATACGCACATGCAATACTGTGTGTGGACAAATTGAATTAAACTAATTTTAAAAGAAAATAAGCAGAACTAAATCTATTCTAAGATTATAATTCTTGCACACTTCAAGATGCCGGTTGCACCATGATACAAATACTGCTCAGTAGGTAAAGTTAGTAAACACTACATTGACTACAATTATTAAATTAATATCAAATTGTAATTATTTATATTATTATACTGACATGAATTTGAGCTAACCTTCAATTGAAACAATTTTTAGAACAAGTTAATTTCGTTACATTTTTCTAAAACTGACAGATTTTATATTACCGGAGATGACCAACTATTTTCGCCGATACTGAACACTTCTAACACCCTACTACCGAAACTTGTGTTTAAAGTCTTAGGCTAGCCTTACAGGTTTATAATGTTACATGGAAATAAAGAATCTAATCTTACATGTACGCTCTCATACCCATACTTATCCTCAGCCCGTTTAAAATTTATAATGTATTATCAAAGCATTGTTCCAATTCATACTTTCCCTCTTTCTCGCACCCCTGAAATGACATGTCGCACCCACTGGGGTGCGTGCACCCCAGTTTGGGGTGCGTGCACCCCAGTTTGGGAACTTCTGCTGTAACTGAAGCAGATCATTTGTTTAGCGCCTTTTCAGATCCTGTGCACTATACCCCAAAACGCCGCCATAGCTGCCGAGACGCCGAATATTTGTCCAAGCCGATTAGCCGCCGGAAATTTTACGGCTTAGCCGTAAAACCGCCGAGAATGTATTTACGGCTAGCCGCCGGAAAAAGATTCAGCACCTTCAGCTAGAACACGCACATACTTGTGATTATAAAGTTTTCACGCTGGGTTAGTAGTTTGTAGGCTACTTATAGAGTGATGACTTTGTAGATTAGCTCAAAAGTTCCAATTTATTGAAACTGTACTGTTTCGTATGACTTTCTTAGGGCCACTATTAATTTTTCATTTTAATGGTACTGTAATAGTTGTTCTAATGTCTAATTAATTGGCTCTTTAGACCTTTCCATAGTCAATACACGTTTTAAACGAACAATGTTTCAACCCGAAATTTTTTACGGCTTGCCGGAAAAAGGCAGTTTACGTCATTTTACGGCTAGCCGAAAAGCCGCCGTAAATTTTCTCAAGCCATTAGCCGTTAGCCGTTAGCCCCAAAATTTGCGGCTTGGGATATGCAGTGTGCACTCCGCTGTCTTGTATGCCTCTACTCCGCCAGCGATAGAAAATTATTCGGCTTCATTGTGCTTCTTTGTTCTTGAACTCAAAGCGCCTTTACCTACAGCCCTATTTGTTTGCTGATTCGGATCTTACCCATTCTGCATGTGTCCTTACCTATTGTCTGTACGGTAGAACTCGTTCGTTCGGCTGGTAGATTGAAGTAACTTACCAACGGCAGCAATGACGCAGGCCGACAGACCGAGCAGCAGGAGCTGCAGTAGCTTCATTCCGCAGGTGGTTGTCTTGACGATGCTGACGAAGGACTCGACCAAGTGCTGAGCTGCTGAGACAGGTAGAACGTCGACGACTATGGTTCAGTCATTGTCTGCGACTTGCTTTTATAGTCGATCGCTTGACAAGCCATTAACTTGTTATAAATTTCCTAATTAAAATTCTTCGTTTCAATCTAAGAAAACGAGATAGACGCCAAAGGGATCCACAAGGACGGAGCCAGAACAAGAGAGGAGGAGAGAATGACTCTGAGCAAGATGGAGGCAGACATGCATACAGACAAAGAGAAACAAAGAGAGAACTGGCGTGAGAGATAGAAGGAGTGGCAGGGAAAGGGGAGGGGAATAATAGAATAACAGCTGATAATTGAGTTTGAAAGCAGATGTGTAGACAATTATTATACGTGGTCCAACATGGGCCCAATATATTGTGTTTCTAATCAACATTTGCAATTAGCCAGCTCAATTCAATCATCTCCGTGATTTCTTAATTTCGATATTTTAGTTTTTTTCTTATTCCGTATACATATATTTATATTTGTGTGTATGTAGAATAGATAGGCTATATATATATGTGTGTGTATATGTTATTTATATGTGGAAAGACATAACAAGCCTGTATCACGAAGAATGACGAAGTATATGCGTACATGTTTTCTATACAATTAGAAACACGTGGCATAGGATAATTTATGTCATTTCAGTGCTTTCTAATGCGACTAATGCGCTATATAAATGCTCAGATACATACATGCAGACACACAGACATGCATGCATACATATATAGATAGCATGCATACGTACAAAAATACATACATTCATGCATTTACAATACATACAGAAATATATGCATACTTAAATTCATACTTACAAGCATGTATACAAGCATTCATACATACATACATACATATATATATATACATGCATACTGTACATACATGCATTATGTACATACATAAATATATACATACATGTACAAACATACATACCTGCATGCATGCATACATACAAACATATGCATACATGCATGCATGGATGCATACATACATACATGGATGCACATACATACATACGTACATGCATTCTTGGATTAAGACATACATACAAACATTATATATACATATATATATGCTACATATATACATGCATGCATACCCACATACACACACGTGCATAGATACAACATACATACATACATATCCATACGTATGTATATCCATACATGCATATGTGTGCATACATACATGCACATTCATAAATGCATACCCACATACACATACATGCATAGATACACTGTTACATACATACATACATGCATCCATCCATCCGCCATTTTCCAAAATGTACGTACATCCATACATGCATACATGTGTGCATACAGTTTATATATGCATACATATATGCGCACATTCATAAATACAGTCATGTATACATGCATTGATATAGGGTATACACAGTACAGTGTACACACTTAGGTCTTGTCTTACATAAGATAATTCACTGGGCTATTGCTCCTTGTATAGTACAGCGTGGTGGTGAAAAAATGCTCTTTTAATGATACAAGAATGAAATTTGGTACACAGTACGAACATGTCCTAAGGGAATATTTAGCTATAGAGCCATCGCAGACTTTCCTCTGGCCTCAATTGCAGCCATTTTCCAAAATGGTCGACCGATATAGAGTTTTCAATATCTCAGCTTCCATTTCACTTAGAATCGTGATCTTGGTCTCTAAACATACATATTTTAGGACATGGTGTCCAATAGAACAAATGACAAACATATCTCTACACGATATTTGCAGCCAGAGACGTAAATGGTGGTGAAAGGTGAATATTCTATCCCAGTTTGAAAATCAACTGATATTCACTCATGACGCGTCAAGCATAAGTATAGTATATTCAAAACTAACTTATTTAATCATATTATGTCTATTGTTACGCTCGTGTTCATGTGGAAATAAAATAAATTCTAGTAGACCCTTTATCAGCAATTCAGGATGTTACTGATGTTCTCGTAAATGTATATTGAACAATATTTCAGTCCACATTTCGGAACCATTGCCCAGACATAGTACTGGCCAAAGAGTTACACAACTTCGTCCACTTCATTCACGGTCGCAAAGGCTTCTACACAGACAGTGGGGCGCGGTGGTGTAGGGGTTTGTTCGGTGCCTTGCAGCCGGAGGGTTGTGGGTCAACTGAATCCACCTCAAGCCGCCGCGTAGGACCCTGGGCAACTCCTTGCTCATGCGCTTCGGCGTGAAACTCCGATTCAGTGTCCGCGCTGTAGTCTGGGAGCGCCTCTGAGTAGAAATCTTGAAGGGGCGCTATAACAAGTGCTAAATGTATATACAAACAGAGGCCAGCACAATGTAGAGCAGCTTTCACACATTGACACTGTCTCCTACAGACCTTCTCGCAGCCACATCTGAGCTGCAGTTAACGACAGGCATGAGACGCTTCGGGAAGTGTTGGCACTTCACTTCCCAGCCTCATTCGATCATTTACAGCCACCTCCATTGACCAGGACATGGTATCGTATCGTATCGTATTTAAGTATTAAATTTTGTAAAGCGGTTCACGTAGGGTGAACCGTTCAGAAGCGCTCCATGGTAGTTTGGGAACAGCTACGGTAGTTTGCGCCCAAACATGACCTGCCTGGTAGGCAGCTCTCTGTGTGTGTTCCACAAGAGCAGCTTGAGTTGGTGAAAGGCCATCCATAGGTTTGTCTTTCTGTAAGAACAGCTGCTTCCGTGCCTCATTTACATTCTCCTCACTACTCGCACGGTAGTGATGAAGAATTGCAAAGCGCTCCGGTACATCGAGCTTATCATCAACAGAGATGCATGAGAGTTGATGCTATTTTGCAGAAGGCAGGGGGTTACGTCGTTGAACGTCTTCGAAATGTCCCACACAGTTCTTTTACGGCGGCCAACAAAGAATGAATGTGTCACATTCGCATTCTTCTTCTTTCCATTCTTCTTCTCATTCCTCGTCATCTTCTTCTTCTTCTCCTTCTCCGTCTTCTTCTCCTTCTTCTTCTTCTTTTTTCTTCTTCTTCCTCTTCTTCTTCACATTCTTCTTCTTCGCATTCTTCTTCTTCTTCTTCTTCTCATTCTTTCTCATCTTCTTCTTCTTCCTCCCTCCTTCTTCTTCTTCCTCTTCTTCTTCTTCTTCTTCCTCTTCTTTCCTTCTTATGACTAACTTCTTTGCCTCTTCTTATTCGCATTCTTCTTCTTCTGCTATTATGACTTACATCTTTTCGTGAAAGTTATTTTGTCGCTATTACGTAGATGTCAACACGTGTACGAAAATACTCAGAATTGTCAAGTGCCTACTCATCTTCAAGCCATACTTGAACTGGAATGAAATATTAAGATATTAGTTTGAAGTCGTGTATAATTGACTTGCGTAATCTCTCAGAACTTCACACTATACTGCGCACTTCAGACAAGTCGACAATGTCAACTGCACACTTTGTGTCAGAAAACAAGTTATTTTAAATCCTCGGTGGACAGCTGGTGGACAAAATCTTGCACATACGCCTGTTGAACACTTGAACTCATATTTCAGTCATAGTCTAAGAAAGCCTTGTTTTCTGCGTCACCAGAAACGTTGAAATATGGAAGGAACATTGCATTACGTTCATTGTGCACATTAATGAACATTAATCGAGATCTAGGTAACAACATTTCAAGCGTAGCGTGTTTGACTGAACTTTACAGCTGAACGATGTGGCTTGTAGTGATTTCGTATATCCGTATTCCGAAAAATAATCGCTCTTCTATTATTATTATTGCTTTTCACCCGAGGTAAAAATTATCCCTTAGGTTCTTAGAAACTATCTGAAGAATAGCAACCACTAACGAACACGAAGCTCAATGCCACGGTATTATATCTTTGAGTAAAGGTAGTATAATTATTACTATTATTACTATTGTTCCTTTATTGCCCAAACTTATTGACACAAAAGCAACAACGTATGTTGAACTCGAATGTTCAATTCAATTCAATTCTTTTATTGAAGCCATTAAAGTAACACAAAGGTAACATGATTATTTTCCATTGTTAGCATCACAACACAGTAGCAGCAAGATTATTTTTCATCACTAGCCACAAAAGGGAACCCCGAAAGGACAATAGTCCCGCTAGCTAGGGTCACCTAAGTTACTATTATCGCAGTACATGATAACAACAGGAAGGATTTAGACTTGACCGCGATTATTGAATTATTATTCCAGAAATAGCACCTGTTGTTACCTGAATAACGCGGAGGAATCAAAATTGAAGTATGGTACTTAACCATACAGTCCTGAGTTGGCCCACAACAGGGAAATCCATTGGGCCTTTGTTATTCTGCTGCCCATTGCAACCGGCACTCCTCAAACTGTCTTATCTATTGGTCCTCGGCTACCTCGATGACATCTCTCTGGGTGGACCGACAGCAAGAGTAGCGGAAGACATTGAGACCTTGGAAAAGGAATACTCAGACCTGAGCCTGACCTTCAACAGAGAGCTGTTCAATAGTACGGGGAATCAGAAGGTCAAGTCTATTGGAGGAACGAAGTGGACCGTGGGAGGAAGCTGAAGGATGCCGAAGTATTAAATCATCGTACATGATTGATAGCAAGACCCATCTGAGCCTTGAAGATCTGAATGAAGAATTTGAATTGAATGCGAGCAGGGAGAGGTAGCCAATGTAGTTCTTTAAACATATAGCTAGCAATTCGAATCAATGACTAATACTCGCTATTTGCTATTTGGATAATTATACATTAAATACGTGAAACAAAAGGCGTGTGGTCGAATATTCTAAGAAATAAGACATATCTTCTCTTTTAGGTGGCGATCTCACAGTTCAGGAGGCGGATCGCAAATCCGAGGAGCTGAATCTCATCAGCGAGATTCGGCTTAATTTAACCACTGTATTCTGGTTATAGCTCGGTCCACGATAAGAAAGCCCTTCACACTACTATTATTAAATTGATTCGTACTTAAGTTCTAGCAAAGTTGCTTGGTCATAAAACTGATATTCCTACTAAGGGAATTAATTAATTCGTTCGTTCTTTCATTCAGAGTACTTATAGATCAATATCGGTTGATTCCTTGCGCATTAGACGTCGGCGCGATAGAAGTTACTACTAGTAATTATAAATAGTGTTCTTTGTATTGTGCAACTTCTCTTGCTGTGCATTTGCTGTCGAACTCTTAATCCCAGGAATAGGCCCACTGTTTGTCAGAACTGGTCAGCCGTATCATCATCATGATCTTTTAATAGTCTCTTCAATGAGGCGTAGTGATTAAGTAAAATGAAGCGCAGTGATGAAGTAACTCAACATTCCTCAATTTCTTTAGAAGTTTAGAGACTAAGTTTAAGTCTGATTGTGTACTCTCCGGACATCATGAGCCGCTACCTAGCCAGCAAACCCACAATAAAATACAACTGTAATTTGATATTGCCCTCCTTACAAAGTTCAGAGGTGCACATTGAAGTCGGGCAACCATTAAGAGTCATAAATAGACTGGAAGTTTAGAGCGAAAGACAGTCACGCTAAGATAGTTGCGAATATGAGGAGGTAGAGAGTTCCAGATGGAGGGACCTGCAACTGCGAATGAACGCCGGCCAAAGACAAGCCGTGTACCAGCAACAACATACTTTCCAGCAGGTGCTGATCGAAGAGAGGAGGGGCCTTTAGCAGAGTTGCAAGGTGTGACCATGGAAGATAAGTAGGAAGTCAGATGATCTGCACGTGCTCTGTGCATGAGAAGTGCCAGCTTGAAACGGATACGCTCGCATACATTAAGCCAATGTAGAGAACGAAGATCAGGTACGACATGGTCTCGAAGACCATATAGGACCTGTATTTCCATATGGGGCCAGAATAGAGCTTGTATGGGCCCCATCTAATATCCAAAGAAATGCAGGCAGCTTTGTCAAAATTCGTTCTCCGTCTCTATGCTCTCAGAACCCTATATTGGTGTATCAGTGCACGTATGCATTAATAGGTAGTCCTTGGCGGATATAGTATATGGTCGGGTAGAGTATGCAAATTACCTACTTTGTTAAATTTTGAGGTTCTTTGAGAAAATCGTTATTCTAACCAGGTTATCTTTTAACTTAAGTTGGTGTGTCTGTATTGCTTGAAAACATGATATCATTGCTTGCGAAGCCACACAGCACCCATATATCTGTAGAGTTGGGAACCCTAATGATTACTGCGAATAGCATTAAAAAGATACAATAATACTGAATTTAAGAGAATATAAAGTCGAACGCTGGCATGTTTTGGTTAATCATTCTTTTTTATTCAATGATATAATATGAAATATAAATATACACACTTAAGCAACGTGCCATATTGTATTTCGTCATATAATATCAGTTTCATTAAGACCAAATCGTATGTCCTTCAAAACATAACAATGTCAACAAAAACTGAAGACCATAGATCGACAGATCGTGAAGACGATGGAGTGAACTTGGTGATGTGATCAGTGGAGGTTGCACTCCTTCCTGCGCTGTTCCGTCAGATCGGATGGCCAGTTGCACTTCACGTTGACTGGGTCCCAGTAGGTTCCTTGGGGACACGGCATGTCGTTGGCGATGTGATTGGAGCACTGGATGTACATGGTGCAGTTGCCTGGGTATGGGAATAATCCTTCCGAATGTACTTCGCACGGCAGTCCTATAGTCGCATTTGGAAAGACATCAACTATTATTAAATCAGGTTTTTCAATCAACGAAAAGACAAACAATAGTTTAATTTAGATTTCATAGATTCTCTCACTAATTCTATACGTTACTATAGGCTATGCAAGGTGAGATGAAGTAACATGAGGTGAATGTCTCACCGTGAGACATTTAATTTATAAGAAAAGGCAAGAAGTTTAGCGCCTTCGTGAGTTTTCTTGTAAGGCGCTATACAAATGGCCATATACATACATTATATATTATTATTATTATCATGCATTTATTCAGCGTCACTATCTAATGACCTAGCATCAATCGATGGCGCTGAGCAATTGCGAGTGAAGGACTTTTTCAAGGTAACTACACAACAGCCACAATCGAATACGTGCTCTTCCGAACTTCTCCGCATTACATGGAGAGACCTCCAATTAGCCGGCTACCTTGTCCTACGATTGGTTACCGTGTCCAAAGGTAAAGGAAAGGTAAAGTTCAGCATGAAACGAATAAGAAAAATGTAAGCGTGTTCCACATTGTTTCCGAGATACTGGGCAGCCTTGTGAACTTCCACATCAAAACCCATTGTCCTGGACTTCTCAGCGAGTGAAAGGCTGAGTGTGAAAAGATTCCAGAACTGGTAAGAATGAATAGAACTGCCAAGTATGTTGAGAGCTATAAGACTAATTAGGAATGGTAAGAATGATTGGAACTGGTATTACCTGAAAGTGTCGACATCTCGTAACCGGTAGTCTCAGTCTCCGTGCTTTCTGAGAGGCTCTTGGTGCTGCTGTTCAACAAAAATCCGTCTATTTAGCTATTGGGTTCATGTTCATAAACACTAAGATGGGTAACATTAGACCTATTGACACATTTGACATTGCTGCAACTAATTTAATCTTTTTCTGGTGACTTCTATAACGCCGTTATCATAATGTCCTAGATATGAGTCGATGATCTCTTCAAGCGAAGCTGTAGACCACGAAATCAATCTATTCGAAACCCAGATTGAAAACAGAGAAACCAGAAGCAGGCTACGTAGTATATGCAAGAGGAAAGTCGTCTACGTATAGACCTGAGTTGTTACCAGTTGTGACCTGTCAGTTTGATACCGACAATAAACGAAATTGATTTATTGATTGGTTGATTGGTTGGTTGGTTGATTGATTGATTGATTGATTGATTGATTGATTGATTGATTGATTGATTGATTGATTGATTGATTGATTGATTGATTGATTGATTGATTGATTGATTGATTGATTGATTGATTGATTGATTGATTGATTGATTGATTGATTGATTGATTGATTGATTGATTGATTGATTGATTGATTGATTGATTGATTGATTGATTGATTGATTGATTGATTGATTGATTGATTGATTGATTGATTGATTGATTGATTGATTGATTGATTGATTGATTGATTGATTGATTGATTGATTGATTGATTGATTGATTGATTGATTGATTGATTGATTGATTGATTGATTGATTGATTGATTGATTGATTGATTGATTGGATTAGCAGACTTGATATAACGAACATCACTTATTGTATTGTATTTGATATAAAGCGCTTCTCACAGCATAAGCCTTTCAGAAGCGCTCTCAGTGCGAGGTACTCCGTGAGAAAAGGAAGTTTTAAGGTGAGAGAAAGAGGTAGATATGCTGCCAGAGAGGATGGTAGAACTCAAAGAAGGAGGACGTTCATTCCATAGAGCGGAGCCTATACAGGCAAAGGACCTGGATCGAGCCATTGTAGTCCTCACACGGGGAACGTAAAGGTCAAGCCGGTCAGAGAATCTGAGAGGACGCAATGATGTAGCAGAGATGGGACGGAGAATTTGGTGGCAAAGATATTTTAGAGCAAGACCCAGTTGAGATTTGAGCACCAGAATGAGAACTTTAAATTGGATGTGCGCAGAGAGAGGAAGAAATTGAAGTTGTTCAGCCATAAATGTAGAGGTATGACAGAATCGAGGAAGGCGAACTGTAAGTCTCACAGCAGCATTCAGAACGGACTGAAGAGGAGATAGACGAAACTTGGGTAAGCCAACAAGGAGAGAATTGCAATAGTCAACTGTGACATGCTGTGATCCTGGTTTCGGCTTTCTTAATATACAGTAATGACGCTGGCACGATTGTCACGATTGCGCTATAGAAGTTCTGTGGGTTATTGTTATTACTATGAGCAGCATTGCAAACCTTTCGAGAATCTTGGTGAGCGGCGGAAGACTACCCGTCACACTACCCATTATAGTCTTACGGAGGATGGTCATAAGAGGGAAGGGTCCCTTGTTGCAGTACAGGCCCTTGCAATCGTCGTAATCTGACTCCAAGACCCAATATCCGCCGAAACCTTCCGTCTTCACAAAGTTCGCCTGCAAATACATAGCAGCTGTGTTCCTACAGCCTATAACCATGACAACCACACTGCTGGGGCCACGGTTAAGGAGAATTGTTTATGTCTGGGTTGACTAAGACTCGTCAAGTTTAGGCAGGGAGATTATTATTAAGTTAAACCTATTAATTATTATTATCATTACTATTATTTTTTTTTATTATCTTATATTATTATTATAAGACAAATGCATTTCGTCAAGTTCAGGAAGGATTATTATTAAGTTAAACCTGTATAGACTATATTATTAATATTATTGTTATTGTTATTATTATTATTATTATTATTATTATTATTATTATTATTATTATTATTATTATTATTATTATACATAATGTATGTATGTATCACTATTATTGTTATTATTATTATTTTTTTTTGCCCCGAGGTAAACATGATCCCTCAGGGACTTCAATATTAATTAAAATGATAAAAAGTCTGGAATTATTATTATTATTATTATTATTATTATTATTATTATTATTATTATTATTATTATTATTATTATTATTATTATTATACATAATGTATGTATGTATCACTATTATTATTATTATTATTATTATTATTATTATTATTATTATTATTATTATTATTATCATCATTATTATAATTATCATTATTAATTATTATTATCAATTATTATTAGTAACTTCTTACTGTATTATATAATACGAAAGGCATCGAACGATGGCGCACCAAATGAATCTGGTGATGAAGGTGACGGTGGTGATGATGATGGTGATGCTTTTGTTCCACCGTGCTATTGGTGGTGGTGGTGGTGGTGATGGTGGTGATGGATTAGGTGGTGGTGGTGGTGATGATGGATTAGGTGGTGGTGGGTTATGGTGGTGGTAGTGAGATTCAGATTCAGTCTCATGGTTACCTTTTCTGTCAGGCTTTTATCATCATCGTGGCCCATCCACAATAAACCATTGTAAAAGTATGGCACTCTCGCATCCGACATCCAAACCTTGGTTGTTGAGCTGTCAGAGAGCTTTTGACAGATCTACAAGAGAACAGAAAACCGGTCAGACCGCGAGACAATGTCACAATGTGCATATACAATATGTATGGATGTTATTATTTACATATTAAATATATATATATTGTTAGACTATTTTTAAATATATATATATATATTATTATTATTATTATATGCATATTCCCATGTTATGTATATACATGTATGTATTTATGTATACATGCATCCATGCATCAAAATATGTATGTCTTTATGCCTTTTAGAATGTATGCACCTATGTAAGTGTGTATGTATGTATTTATTCATGTATGTATTTATGTATGTACTTATTTATGTATGAATTTCTGCATCGAAGTATGCATGTATGTATGTACGTATCTATGCAGGGCCGGATTAACGTATAAGCCAAATAAGCCATGGCTTAGGGCCCCACAACGTTTTGAGGGCCCCCAACTATCAGGAAATATAAAATCAGATTGTACCAAGGTCCTAATGGACAAAATGACAATGGTAAATGCATGTGTTATTATTTAGCCAATATTTCATTAGAAAAATCGCTTATGTACGGATCGAACTTTGTGCACAAAGACACATATTTTTGCATGGCTTTGCGGTTAGGGCCCCCGGATGTCTTAACCCGGCTCTTGGCTTAGGGCCCCCGAAAGTCTTAATCCGGCCCTGTATCTATGTATTTTATGTCGCATCAATTATATTTCCTATAGTCGTTTTACACAAGACTAACTAATTGATCCACCAAGTGCTTTTTAAAAGTATTCTGATTATGGTTTATTTACGCATCTGCATAGTCACATGTTTATGTATATATGTTACAGTGAATGTGTATAATCAGGGTATGTGTATAATTCATGTATATCGAATAACCCTAACATACCCTAATCCCTTATCCTCCTAACCCTCTAATGTATTAACCTAACCCTAAACTTAAACCCTAGACCTAAATTTTCAGGCCATATACACATACCCTGATTATAAACATTTATTTATTTATTTTTATTTTTCATGTATGCCCCTTTATGTATGTACTTCATTTATGTCCCAGCCCAACCCCGGTCGAACAGGAAGTCTTAAGAGAACTGAGAAATGAGGCAGAGTGACCAGCAGGTGTAGCCGAAGCATGGTCGGAGCCCATTCCATATTTCCTATAGTCGCCACGGACAAGACTAACTAATTGATCCACACATGCCCTTGAAATTTCAAAGTATATTCTGATTATGGATTATACACATCTCCCTGTAACATATATTTATGTATATATGTTAAAGTGATATAACTTTTGTTCTGTTTGAAATTATTTGGTGAAACTTGGCCTTGGCCTTTGTACGTTGAGATGAATTACCTTTAAGCCTGTGAAACGCGATTTATAAATTCTTACTTTTGACCGAAATATTTACAAAAACCCTTTGGGGTCACTTTTTTTGACCACCCTGTATATGCTTCTATATGTGTGTTTGTACGCATGTATTTTTTTCTTTACCTGAGGTACAAGTTATCCCCAAGGATTTAAAAAATCTGAGATAGCAGCGCTGCAGCAGCAGCAGTAGTAAAAGTATTAGTAATAGCAGTATTGCTGTTGTTACTACTAGTATTATTAGTATAGTAGCAGTAGTTGTAGGGCCTTCTAATAGTATAATCATATTAAGATTTATAGAGTGCAATTTAATATAAGTAACTACAGCGGAAATTCGCTTCAAAAACCATTTTGGATTGAGAGGCAACTGACCTCGAAGTAACCCAGCAATCCTGATGTCTGGGTACATTCTCCAGGGGGGCTAGGTCCAACAGTAGTAGCTCCGATGCCGTGGTTGTTACTGTCCGCCAGGGTGAATCCCCGTCCATACGTTGCCATTCCTATCATTAACTTTTCCTTCGGGACACCGAGTGTATTCCAGTAAGTCGCCGACCCTTGCTTAAAACAAGTTTCAGAAAAAAACTATGAGCACTGGAAGAATGAAAGGCAGAATTTTAACGTTCCTAGTTAACTAGATTTATTATGGAATGATCTTCTGCTACAGACGAACAATAAGGTTGACAAACGATAATTACGAATAATTAATATAGCGATAATTATCAGAATTACGATTCTTGCCATTATTATTACGATTTTATTATGAGCAAGTTTGTGGTTATGATCAGTGATGGGAAGTATTTAAAATACTAGTATTTAAAATAGTATTTTAAATACAAACAAAGTATTTTGTACTTGTATTTAAAATACTTTCGTTATGAAGTATTTATACTTTTACTTAAAATACTTTTAGGGCAGTATTTTGTATTTTAAATTATGAAGCTCCAAAATACTATTTCAAAATACTTTTACATCTCATTTCCTGCCAAAATTATTGCTGGTGATTTATTTTTGGGCTAGGTCAGTCATGCGTTGTTGACAACTTGTGTGAGATATCTATGGTTCTGTGCGCTCACCGGATATTCCGGAATGTAAAAGTCTAGCGCGTGACAATCACTGATAATGGCGGATACAGTAGAAACAAGCGTGCTACCTCAGTTACCTGCTATTTTAAATGGCAAATTTTTTTCTATCGTCAAGCAGAATAATAAGACAGTAACCGTAAAGTGTCAGTTTTGCCCGAACAGTTTGCTCAATGCACGGACTGATGCAACATCGAAACATTTGAAGGTAAGGAATTTTGGCGCGTTTTTAGTTGCTTAGGCCTACCCGTTAGTTTGCCCGATTTTACAGTCGCGAAATCGCGAATGATGATTACACTAAGTTATTAACAAATTAGTAATCTGTCGTTTTAGCGGACGAAATTATTCGCCATTGCATGGGATTTAGCGTTTATAGCATAGAAGTTGGATTGACGAAAATAATTATTGCCAAATAGAAGTCAGATTGATGAAAACAATTGTACTTCAGTGGAAGTGGAATTTATGAAAACATTGGTAAACGTGTATTTTAGCGTCATAAATTATTCGCTCGTTGCAGCATTGTTATTTTTAATCAATCCAACTTCGACTTTGGCGAGAATCCTTTTCATCGACCCATCTTCTGTTTAGGCAAGAATTTGTTTGACCAAACCCGCTTCTATTTCGTCAGCAAATATTTTTCATCAATATAACTTTTATTTAATTTAAACTTATTGTTCATCAATCCAGCTTCAATTTCAGCAAGATTGTTTAATCAATTCCTCTAAAAAAGTCTAAATGGAAGGCCGATTGATGACAATGATTCATGCTAAAGTGCATCCATATTTCAAAATCTGTGCTGCAATGTTTTGTTTTTAAGGTAACGGTGGAGTGTCTAAGATATCTGGCCGAGCCATGTTTAACATCACTGGATTGTCTCCACGCGTTTCCATCAGTGAAAGTCATCTTCCGGAAGCTGAACGCAACTGTGCCATCATCAGCACCAGTTGAGAGATTATTCTCAAAAGGATCGCTGATATCATTGCCAAGGCGCAATCGATTGAACGGTAAACATTTTGAGCAGCTGCTCATAATGAAGGCCAATGCCTAAGCACCAGTAGTATAAGGACAAGGACAGCCGAAATGGAGATATGCTAAGAGATTTAGTTTAAATTTATATGCCACGTGCATAGTTATGACATTGAGAAACTTTGGGAACAAGTATTTTGGACTTAGTATTTTAAATACTTTTTGCAGCCAAGTATTTTGTACTTGTATTTTAAATACTTTTGTCATAAAGTATTTTTACTTGTATTTTAAATACTTTTATGATCAAGTATTTGTACTTATACTCAAAATACTTTTAAAAAGTATTTTCCCCATCACTTTAGAAATTGCGAGATTACGATTACGGTTATATCTTTGCGCATGAACCTCAATTGTTTAATGTAAATAATATATTTGTTGTCCAAATCCAGAACAATCGAAAATACTAACCAGCCCGGACAAACAGAACTGCCGATAACCCTATGAATATTAAAGCCAACAGATTCTTCATTTCTTCAGTTTAGAGCAGCGACTTTCAGCTGCAGCTGCACCTAACTAGTGAAGCTATATTAACCTCACGCGAAATTCAACATGCACAAAATGCCTAGCCGTAACGAAAAGCTAAATATCAGTCTTTAATTCACCAAATCTTGGGTAGCACAAAAAAGAAATAGCAGTCTTCTGGATAGCCGACAGTCTTAATAATATTATGCATGCAGTGCAGTACCGATACAGTAGGCCTAGAGTGCAGTACCGATAAAAATGGCGATACTAATGAAATGCTAATTGGCGATACTAAGCCATTACTCTGTAATTACTCTGTTGTCCTAAAGAACGGAATCCGAGATGGTTGCACTCGCTAGATGATTTTGATATTGATCTCGATAAAAAGTCTTTTTGCAATTATAGTGCATATGCAAATGTTTTTAGTAAATACAGGTGCATAGTTGAAATTTAGAGTGCATATCAAGGCAATTATAAGCATGATATATATACTGCTTCTATAATGTAAGGCGTTGCTGAATGAATATTTTTTTATCATCTAAAATTACAGAAGTGCGTTTCATGAATTGCCTGATGTAAGTTTCCATCTCCAGCACACCCATCCTACTGCGAACAGAGTAGTAGTAGTTTCAGTTTAACGACACTGTGTGATAACAAAGATCATTAGCGTCGCCCTCCTCCTGTATCCAGGCTTGGGACTGGCATTGTCAGAAAGCGAACAGTGGCGGAGTTTAAACTGCGGATAGAGGCCGATGTTTTGTCATAACGGACTGATGTTAACAAAGGTGTGTATATATAGTGTAGATGCTAGTGGACTTTAGTAAAGTTTCCGTTGATGTACGTAATTGAGTGTCTGTGTTGGAATAACACTTCGAAAACGTTACCTACTGGTGTGTGCTTAAATTGCTCAGCCATATGTGGCGATTCTGAAAATGTTTGCAAATCCAAAACCTAAGCCTATATGATGAGTCAATGACCGATACTCGCTATTTGCTATTTCGGATTACACATGAAATGTGTGAAACAAGATGCATGTGATCGACTACTGTAAGAAAGGTGACAGATATCCGCTTTAAAGTGGCGGTTTTCAAGGTTCAGAAGGCGGATCGCAAAATTCTGAGTTGCGAGATCCGGCTGAATTTAACCACTGCTAATTTTATCATTGCTCAGTCCGGGATAAGAAAATTATGTTCACACTACTATTATTAGATTAATTTGTACCCAAGCTGTGGCGAAATAATATGGGCATTAAAAATAAAGTTCCAATTAAAGCCATTCACTCGTTCGTTCATTCATTTATTCATTCATGTAACGGAATCGGTTGATGACTTGCGCTGCAGATAGTGGCGCGATAGAAACGACTAATTAGTCATTACCATTCCAATTATTGTTCTGTCTATTGTGCAACTGCACGCGCCGTACATATGCTGTCGAACTTTTAATCCTAGGGATTGGCCCACTGTTTGTCAGAACTGGTGAGCCGTAGCATCATCGTGATCTTTTTTCTATAGTTTCTTCAAAAGAAGCGAAGTGATTAAGTAAAATGAAGTGTAGTGATTAAGTAAATGAAGTGTAGTGATTAAGTAACATTCAGAAGAGATAACTCAACTTTCTCGTATCTCTTTGTAAGTTTAGAGACTTTAGCATTAGTATATACCCATGATTTAATTAGCCGCTATCCCGCCAGCATGCCCACATCATGCATGGAGACCATAATTATAGGACCCATATTTCCATATCGGGTCGGTTTATGCGACTTGCATATTTCCCATCTATAATGTCTATTGAAATGCAGCCATGGTAAAAATCTACGTCAAAATTCATTCTCTATCATTATGGTTTCAAACCCCTAAATTATTGGCGTATCAGTGCACATATGAGTTTATAATTAGTCCTTGACGCACATACATGTAGCATATGGTCGGGTGGAGAAGCAAAACTGCTTTGTTTGTAAAATGTTGGGTCTTTGGGAAAATCGTAAATTCTAGGCATGTGATCTATTTACTTCGGTTGGTGTGTCTGTATTGCTTTAAAACATAATCATGATTTCTTCCGAGGCCCTTCAGAACCCATACATCTGCAAGTGGATAACTCTGATGATTACTGCGAATGACTACTAACCTATTAAAGAGATAAAAATTTCTCCAGGTTAACTGAATTTTAAGAGAATATAAAGTCGACAACTGGCATATTTCGTTAATCATTATTTATTAGCTCACGATATAATAGGAAATATAAATATACACACTTAAGCAACGTGCCATATTGTATTTCGTCATATATTATCAGTTTCATTAAGACCGCATCGTATGTTCTTCAAACATAACAATGTCATCATAAACTGAAGACCACAGATCGACAGATCATGAAGACGATGGAGTGAACTTGGTGGTGTTATCAGTGAGGTAGCAATTCTTCTGGCGCTCATGTGTCAGATCGGAAAAATCGGTGCAGTTAGAAATGTTCCAGTAGAGTCCTTCGGGACACGACTTGTCGTAGGCGATGTGATTGACGCACTCGATGTACATGGTGCAGTTGACCGGGTATGGGTAAAATCCGTCCGGACGTCCTTCGCACGTCAGTCCTATAGCCGCAGTTGGAAAGACATCGACGTATTATTAAATCAAGTTTTTCAATCAACGAAAAGACAAACGATAGTTTAAATTAGATTTCACAGATTTAATAGATTCTCTCACTAATAATTCCATAAACCCTCATGTGTTTCTATGAGCGACGCATGCTGATATCAGGTAGGATGAGATAAGATAGGATAAGAAAAGTTAAGAAAAGATAAGATATTATTATTATTATCATACATTTATTCAGCACCACTATCTAATGACCTAGCATCAATCGATGGCGCTGAGCAATTGTGAGTGAAGAACTTTTTCAAGATACCTACACAACAACCACAATCGAATACGTGCTCTTCAGAACTTCTCCGCATTACAATCGGGAGAGAGCTCCAATAAGTCGGTTACCGCGTCCTGCGATCAGTTTCCGTGTCCGAAGGTAAAGCGAAGGTAAGAATATCTTAGGTAAGATAAGTTACGATGTAAAGTTCAGATGGAAAATAATAAATAAATGTAAGCGTGACCCGCATTCGGTTTCCGTGCCCCACATTGTGACCAAGATTCTAGGCAGCCTTGTGAACCCCTGGTAAGAATGATAAGAACTACGAATTATTAGAATTGGTAATAATAAGAACTAAGAATGATTACAACTGGTAAGAATGATTAAAACTGGTAAGACGGATAAGAACTGGTAAGAATGACAAGAACTGGTAAGAATAATAAGAACTTGAAAGAATGATAAGAACTGGTAAGAATAATAAGAACTGGAAAGAATGATTGGAACTGGTATTACCTGAAAGTGTCGACATCTCGTAGCCGGTAGTCTCAGTCTCCGTGTTTTCTGTGAGGCTCTTGGTGCTGCTGTTCAACAAAACTCCGTCTATTTAGCTTTTCGGTTCATGTTCATAAACACTAAACTGGGTAACATTAGACCTACCACGTTTGACATTTCTACATCTAATCTAATCAAATCTGATGACTTCTATAAACCGTAATCATGATGTCCTAAATATATGTCGATGTTCTCTTCAAGTGAAGAAATCAATCTATTGGAAAACCATATTGAAAACAGAGAAACCAGAAGCCAGGCTACGGATGATATGCAAATTGAAAGTCTTAAGTATTGACTTGAACGGCATTAGAAACTTGATATAACGAACCACTGCGTTCCTGGTTTGCGCTCTCTTCAGATAATTTCGCTGGATTTAGGCGACTATTCAACACGGATTTGTGCACTTCAGCATTTTTATTCATTACTAGTAGAATTCAAGATTGCCGAGTCTCTCTTGAAGTGGCACTACAGAAATTTGCAAAAAACAATTACGATTATCACGATGGCGCTACAGAAGTTCTCGTGTCATTGTTATTACTATGAGCAGCATTGCAAACCTTTCGAGAATCTTGGTGAGCGGCGGAAGACTACCCATCACACTGCCCATCAAAGTCTTATAGAGGGTGGTGAGAAGAGGATAGGGTCCCTGGTTGCAATACAGACCCCTGCAATCGTCTACATCTGCTGTCCAGGTCCAATATCCGCCGTAACCTTTCTCCACCAACCAGAGCACCTGCAAATACAGAGCAGCTGTGTTCCTACGGCCTGCAACCATGGCAGAAATTTTGTCCCGAGGTTATTATTCAGGTGTCTAATGTTGCCTCAATGACTATGTTGCCCTCTGCTTGAACAGTGATTCAAATTGATTAATTTTTGCTAACTTATAACTGGTATTACTGTTTTTGAAATGGGTTGTGGTGTGCCAACCCAGTGTTTCTTCAATAAACGAATATTATTATAACTAAAAATTGAAATTGCTGCTAAACAATTATTTCATTCACATTTTTTTTGCCGAGTTGCCTTTGATCCCTCGGGACTCTAAAGGATTCCGAAGAATTGTTTATTTCTGTGTTGGCTAAGACTCGTCAAGTTCAGACAGGAAGATTATTGTTATTATTAAGTTAAACCTACATTATTATATAAATATAGTATTATATCGTCTAAATCTGCTGCGGCCAGAATAATAGCCCGACTTCCTCGCTCATCCCACATCTCTGCTTTCATGTTTGACCACCTTCATTGGCTAATTCTTACTACTCGGGTTCAGCTCAATGTACTTTCTTTAATCTACCGCTCGTATAGGCCTACTGGCCGAGCTCCCAAGTATCTATGTGACCTTATTCGGCTGCCGGCCTCGGCTACTTCTCTTCCCCCGCTACGCTCATTAAACCGACATAATCTCTTTGTCCCGCGAGCGAGAACTGCTATGGCTAAAACTCGAGCCTTTGTCTTCACTGGCCCTGCACTATGGAACCAGTTTCCTCCTTCGACACGTTCCTTTTTATTAGCTGGTGGGCCAAGTTCCTCTTTGTTGTCTCAAGACCTCTTTTTTTCTCTGGCTCTCTCGCACTGCGAGCTCCTCTGATTGGTGTGCACTGCGAGAAGCGCTATATAAATTGATAGATGCAATACGATACAATACAACATATATATATATATGTCTGGGTTGGCTAAGACTCGTCAAGTTCAGACAGGAAGGTTATTGTTATTATTAAGTTAAACCTATATTATTATTATTAGTGGTGACAGTGGTGGTGGTGACAGTGGTGGTGGTGACAGTGGTGGTGGTGTAGTGATGGTGGTGGTCGTAGTGATAGTGGTGGTGGTGATGATGATGATCGTGGTGGTGCAAAAGAAAATTCACTTAATTGTCGTCAGTCTCATGGTTACCTTGGTTTCCAGACTTTGTTGATCATCGTAACCCATCCAGAATGTATCATTGTAAAAGTATGGGACTTTCTCATCCGTCATCCAAACCTTGGTTACTGAGCTGTCAGAGAGCCTTGTACAGATCTACCAGAGAACAGTAAGCTGGTCAGACCGCGAGACGATGTCACAATGAGAATAAATGTATGGATGTGCAATGCTACACATTTACATATTATATATATATATATATATATATAATAATATATATATATATATGGATATATTTCACAACCGGAGGCAAATTCAGAAATAGAATAAGAGAAAAATAAAGTCATGCAAAATTTAAAAAATTTCTTACACAAATATTTGCATGGCAGTGCTGAAGCATACTTAAAATTGAGCAGAGCTTAAATTTTGCAGATTTTGGCCTAATTTTTCATTCTAGTTTTTACTATGTGAAACACATACAACTTTGATTCCTAAATATTTACAACTCCGTTACGTACTAAATACACATTACAATATACAGCCTCTGTTTGTAGTCAGTGATTAATTAGTATTAAGTGTGCATTAAATTAGTACACAGCAAAATAAATTATTATGACGATAAATTATCTACATGTACCATTAAATAAGTTCATTTTAATAGAAAAATAAAGTAACGGAGTTGTAGCAACGGAGTTGTAAAATATTAATAATTAGGTCTCCACGCTTACCGGGCGAGTTAAGATATAAAAAAAATAGTTAGTTTATAGTGGCCAGGCTGTCAGTTTCAATGTTGTTTTTGAAAGAAAAAATTATATAATATACGCAAAATGCAATAGTTACAGTCACGGAGTTGTAAATCTTTTTTATACTATAACATTACGGATAAATTTTCGAAAATTGACAACAGATGCAAACATACATATTGATTTCTTTTTGGTAAAATCAATGCAGAAATGTTCCCTGCTATCGAAGATGTCAATTCAAAAAAATTGAGTTTTTAATTTATTCAACAGATGGCAGTAACCCATTCGTTACGGAGTTGTAAGCAATATTTGAAGACAGAGGGTTTTATTTATTTTTTAATTATGTAGTTTGTTAATAAGTTAATAAAAACCATATGGAGCAATGGATATATGTAAGTTAATGATCTAAAAATTATAAAACATCAGTTCAGCGCTTCAGCTGTTACCCTAACGTAGCGTTGAATTAATCCACCATTAGAAAGGACAATGCAATTTCGGGTTAAAATTGGACTTTATAATTTTTTCCTCATACTAATCATCTAAATAATATAACAGAATTTTTATAACTAACTTATGCCCTATGATGTATTTAAAAATTCTAAATTATAATTTTACACTTTCTGTAAGCCGCCGAAAGGAAAAGACGGAAATTTATATAATTTGCCTCCGGTTGTGAAATATACCCATATACCGTTAGACTATTTTGCAATGTATGTAGATATGCATGTACGTATATATGCATAATCGCATGTGATGCATAATGTATATGCACGTATTTATGTATACATGCATTCATGTATGTATTTATGTATACATGCATCCATGTATGCCTGTATTTGAAGTTGATTGCTGAATAAAATATGTTATGTTATGTTATATGTATGCATTTATGTATGTATTTATGTAAGTGAATATGCATGGATGCATGTATGGATGTATCTATGTATATGTGTGTGTAGGTGATTGCACATTCAATGCCACGCCTTTTAGAATCTCTTTAAAACGTTGTTCACAAGACTACCTCACCGATCTAAAGAAGTGCATGTTAAAGTATCTTGAAGAAGTCGTCCTTAGGCTTCAGCCAAAAAATCTTTAGATGGATTCAAGCAAGACTGTGACTAGCTGACACCAAGGAGAGAGTGTCGTCACTTTGAAAACTGGTTACTTTACATTACCAATCTAAGAATATTTCTTTCTTTCGCCCAGTTTTTTTCATTTATTTTACCTTTTTCGTGCATAATATGGTTATTATTACTATTTTTATTATTATTTTATTTTTTATCATTAGTAATAATAATATTAGTATTATTTTTATTATTATTAATGTTATTATTATTATTTGCAATAGTATTAGTAGCAGCAGCAGCAGCAGTAGCAATAGAAGTAGAGGCAGTTATAATGATAGTAGTGGCATTAGCCTACTACTGGTATTATAATTATTATTAGTAGTAGTAGTAGGCCTAGTAGTAGCTGTAGGCCCAGAAGTAGTAGTATTATATAAAGATTTATGAAGAGCAGGTTATATTACTAAATACACCGGAAATTCGCTTCAAAAACCATTTTGGATTGAGAGGTAACTGACCTCGTAGTAGCACAGAACTCCTGCAAACTGGGAACATTCTGCAGCGGGGCTATGTCCGACAATAGGAGCTCCGATGCCGTGGTCGCTAGCGTTCTTCAGGGTGAATCCCCTTCCAAACAATGGCATTCCTATGATGATCTTGTTCTTTGGGACACCCTGTTCCTCGCAGTACTTTGCCACCCATTCCTTAAAACACATTTAAGAGGGAAAAACTATGACCACTGGAAGAAAGAAAGGCAGGTTAACTAGATTTATTATGGAATGATCTTCTGCTACAGATTGACAAACGACGATGGCGATGATTACGAATATGATAACGATAATTATCAGAATTACGATTCTTCCGATTGTGATTACGATTTGATTATGACTACGTTTGTGGTTACGACTATGATTATGACGACAACGGCGGCTTTGATGATGTTGATGATTACGACTACGATTACCATCACAATAATTATAAAGATTGCTGTTGTTACAACTAGGATTACTGTGATTACGATCACAAATACGATTGTTGTCATGAATATGATTATGACAACTACAGCTTTGATGGTGGTGTGATGATGATGATGATGATGATGATGATGATGATGATGATGATGATGATGATGATGATGATGATGATGATGATGGTGGTGGTGATGATGATGATGATGATGATGATGATTATGATGATGATGATGATGATGATGATGATGATGATGATGATGACGTCGATGACGATGATGACGATGACGATGACGACTGCAGAATTATGAAGACAAAACATTTTAATCTGACCATATTCAACTGTGCATCCGTTGGGTTGCGGCCTTGGCTGGGGTAGAGAGTGGATTGATGTGCAGTCACTAAATCCGATTCATTGTATAATTTGTAGCCTATCAGGTTTATGGAGTCCACAGACCTACGTTAAAAAACAACACGCGTTAGTCTAATCATCGCTTGTTGTCATATTAGTATAGTCTCACTTCAATCTCATTAATGTCTCATCTCTAATGAGCACGCAACTCCTTCAATTGACGCCTTCAAATCTAGACTTACGAGCTACCTGTTTTATGAAGCCTACACTGCTGCTAGAACACACTGCGAGGCGCCCTTGTAGCGGTATGGCTATGTTACGGCGACATATAAATTGTCGTTATTATTATTATTATTATTATTAATATAATATCATCATCATCATCATTATTATAATAATAATAATAATAATTATTATTATTATTATTATTATTATTATTATTATTATTATTATTATTATTATTATTATAAAAAGCAGCTGACAAATGGTGTCATGAGGTCAACTGGAACTCCTCATCTCCATTAAACTACACGAGAACCCGCTTCTGAAAGGTTATGAGAAGGCGCTACATCAGTGCTCATAATATGGGTGCATACATCGAATACATCATTACTGACATGCTGCGCACAATTGCTAACGAAAACCGTGGTCAACGTACAACCGATTATACAGACATCAATCCTTAAAATGTTAACCTTTGACGCTTGGTCTAAGAACCATTTAGAAATTGAGGCATTTCTTAAGCGCCTCTATCTAATGACCAAGCATGAATCGATGGCGCTGAGCAATTGTCAGTGAAGGACTAGCTCAAGGTCCTACACAGGTTCGAACCCGTGCTTTCCACGTTACAGGTCGAGGGCTCTAACCATTCTGATACCGTATCCCATAAGGAAAGGTTGTACGCAAAAGGGAACACAACAGGGAGTTTTGACAAACGAGTGCGAGATGCTGTGTGTTTGGAATAAATGTGTATGCCAGTGTGTTTCCAAGAAGGAAAAGTTTACTCAGAGATGTTACGGAGTTCAATTCCGCTGTCGATTAGCTCCTTTTTACTAGGGACTGTAGCCGCCATCAGAAGCGTCTCATTCCCCGTTCTTTTCGCCTCCTCATCAAATGCCACGCGCATCTCCTGTAACGTTGTAGCACAGTTACGTAGCATCAGTACACATGGGAGTAACTTCCATAAGACAGTGCTTCAGACAAGTAACAATCGTCAGAAGTTTCTATACTAATTACTTTCAGGTTTTGCATGCAGGACAAACAGGTGCGAGACTTCGAAGTGATTTTGGCAATAGAAATCTAAGAATTCAAGATTCTTAAAGATGACACAACTAACTGTTCAGTCCAGAATCAACAAATACAGTAATGTGGAAAAAGAGTTGGAGGTCATGTATTGTAGGGGTAAAAAGTATGAAGGATGAGGGTCGCAAAATCAGGTCGCAGAACACGAGTTACTTGAAAGATAAGCACTCAGTGCAGATGTCCATTGCTGTTATGGAATTGTAACCCTAAACACTACAGATTACGCAGCCTTGTAACCAGCAAGAATCTTTTACGGTGCTTAACAAGTCATAGCAAGCTAAGCCTCGCCTCATAAAGAATGCTAATTACGATAGCCTTCTTTTGTTCTTACAGCGGCAAGAGCCGTTAAGAGCCAGCAAGCTCAAAACACTGATATTCTTTTATTTAACAAAATGCAATTAAAACTGTGTGCAGCAATGTTTCTCTCTTACTTTGCAGAGTAATGTGAAGAGGATCTTGTCTTCCGGTGGAATTTTTTCGCTTTCGGGATAGAAGAAGTCAAGGCAGACACCGTTAAAGTTATGTTTCCTCAAGAATAGGATCATTGACTCTATGAATTCGAATCGACTTGTGTTTGTCTTGAGCATGTTCGTCATTCTGGCAATTTCCATGCCATGTCCGACGGCCAACAGAGTCTTCGCGTTTGAATTCTTCTTCAGGTTATTAAACCTTTCGAACCTATTCAAATATCAGTCGGTAACACCTCAGAGCAAATGTCTCAACACAAGACTCGTCTATTTTAACTTCAGCCTACCGAGTTGGTAGCCTGGATACTTCATTCCATAACCCCATAGACTTCAAACGGGCTATTCCAAAATGCTGCAGAAATTGTTGACTAATGTTCACTTGAAATATCTTGTTAAGATTGTAATTAGTGCTTAATTTGATGGCATTATGACAACGGCGTCATACAAGTCATTAGATTTCATTACCTTAATTACCCAGCAAATTACCCAGCGCTATTGTGCAATTGTAACTTCAAACAGTTTATGCCACATTCTAAGTAGTGATATGCTTCTGGAATGCTTAACAATGCGTTATCTTCTTCACGTGGCGCTATGGAAGTCAAGTCACTAGATTAAATCACCTCATAGTCCTAAGTCCTAACGCATCAATCTGTTGACATATGGCGGATTAGAAGTAAAGTCACTGCAGGCTGAAGTCGGTTATAAATTGCTAAAAATGTTGGGGCTATATTTGGCCGAAGGTTGCAAGGCGACCCTAGAGACATTTCACACCTGCACTATTTAGAATTTTGTCGATGCATGACTCATGAAGTAGTGCTATCGGTTACAAAACATTATGAGTATCACAGATGGTTGTCAATGTGTACTAGTTGAATAGCTAGGCCTACTAGTTTTTGACGGCAGTGTTGCATCAATTACATTGCAAATGTAATTCAATTATAATTGCAATTACATGCTGGTAAATGTAATTGAATTACAATTACAATTATGATCCACTAAAACAAGTTAGAGTTTACTTGATGTTTAGGAGTATAAGTTTTTCAAAATGTTTTTTTTAGAGAACTTAGTTGATTGCGCCTGGGTGAATGAGTCAATTTGTCCAGCAGTGCTAAAAGACCTTCAACTGCAGCTGAAGATGGACAGTGTTTAATCTAGACGTCTCTGGGGGGTAAAGTTCCTCCAGGATCGAGTTCCCCCCAGAAAAATTAAAGAGATGAAATTTTTGCCTGAAGAAAAATTAAAGACATGTAATTTTGTAGAATATTGTCTAACGTCTTGTTACTACCCCCTCGAATATTGTTGGAAAATTGTTGTTATTACCCCTTGAAAATCCTTTGGAAAACGCTCGTTACTACCCCCCTCGAAAATTCTGTGGAAAAATTTTTGAACTCTTGTTCTTGGTAACACTGGAAGATGGAAGCTCTGTTATCTGTAGGCAGCTGCAGTAAGCCAGCTAAGAATAAGTGCATGGCTGCATGGATAGCCTGATAGTGATGATCAGCCCTTGCCATTGAGTCTCTAAAAGTGTGCTGTAAGATTGTAAGAGGATAGAATAATGCTGACAATAGATTCGCCATGCAATCATAATGCAGAGTAGTTTATTCAATTAAACGGGTGGCCCGGGTCAACCTTTGCTGACATTACGAAAGTAATTTGTAATTTACACTTCATTCAATTACAAATTATATGCAATATTGTAATTGAAATACGATCACAATTACTGGACTTAAAATGTAATTTAATTACAATTACAATTACGGAACTTGTAATTCAATTACGTAATTCAGTTACATGTATTTCAATTACTGAACAACACTGTTTGACGGATAGCAGTGTCGTGGTGGGGCTTTGTTGGGTTTAGAGTTGTGGATAGTTATTGACAGATGGTAGCGCAGCGGTATGCAGTGTTGTAGTGTTTAGAGTGATACTAACCCTCCGTTGGGGATATCATCTTTCGGGTGAGTTGGAATCACTGTGTGGTTCTTGTCGTCGATGCTAACGTAGCCGTAGACCCAGTGAGTGCAGAGCTTAGCAATGAGGTCTTCCGGAAGGCATGCGCACTTACTAGGTCGATATTGAGCCTTGTTCGAGTAGTAGCAGATTCTCTTCTTTTCTGAATAATTCACAACAATAGAAATTCCAACTACTTAAAGATGTAAAAAAGAGTAGAAAATCAGAAAAGATGAAAATGAGAATGCCCATATTTCGAATGAATGTCAAGGCTTAAATGAATTCGCTGGCATATATGTGTGTGTATATTTCACAACAGGAGGCAAATTAGAGAAATTTCAGTCTTCTCCTTTGGACGGCTTACACAAAGAGTAACATTATTATTTTTAATTTTTAAATACATGGTAGGGCATGAATTAGTAATAAAAATTATTTCTGTTATATTATTTAGATGATTAGTATGAGAAAAAAAATTATAGAGTCCAAATTTAACCAGAAATTGCATTGTCCTTTCCAAACGGCGAGTCGATTCAACGTTACGTTAGGGTAACAGTTCAAACGCTGAACTGATGTTTTAAAATTTTTTAGATAATTAACTTACATATATCCATTGCTCTATATGGTTTTTATAAACTTATTAACTAACTAAATAATTAAAAAATAAATAAAACCCTCTGTCTTCAAATATTTGTTTCAACACCGTTACGAATGGGTTTCTGCCATCTGTGGAATAAATTGAAAACTCTCAGTTATTGAATTGACATCTTCGATAGCCTGGAACACGTCTGCATTGATTTTACCAACAAGAAATCAATATGGATGTTTGCTTCTGTTGAAAATTTTCGGAAATTTATCCGGTAATGTTATAGTATAAAAAAGATTTACAACTCCGTGACTGTAATTATTGCACCTTACGTATATATATATATATTTTTCTTCAAAATAATGTTGAAACTGACAGCCTGGCCACTATAAACTAACTATTTTTTATATCTTAACTCGTCCCGTCAGCGTGGAGACCTAAATATGAATATTTTACAACTCCGTTACTACATCTCCGTTACTTTATTTTTCTATTAAAATGAATTTATTTAATGGTACATATAGATAATTTATCGTCATATTAATTTATGTTGCTGTCAGTGTCTACTAATTTAATGCACAATAATACTAATTAATCCCTAATTACAAATAGTGGCGGTATATTGTACTGTCACTACTGTGTATTTATTAAATAACGGAGTTGTGAATATTTAGGAATCAAAGTTGTCTGTTTTTCAATTAGTAAAAAAACTAAAATAAAAAATTAGGTCAAATCCGTCAAATTTAAGTTCTGCACAATATTAAATATGCTTCAGCACTGCTAGTAAGAAATTGTGTATTTGTGTAAGAAATTTTTTATTTTGCATGACGTTATTTTTATCTAATTCTATTTCTGAATTTGACTCCTGTTGTGAAATATACCCATATACGGAAATGAAAATGATGTTAATTATGACGACGATGATTTGATGATGATGATGATGATGATGATGATGATGATGATGATGATGATGATGATGATGATGATGATGATGATGATGATGATGATGATGATGATGATGATGATGATGATGATGATGATGATGATGATGATGATGATGATGATGATGATGATGATGATGATGATGATGACGACGATGGCAAAGTTATGATCTTGATCATAATAAGGAACGAGAAGAACCAAGAAAACAGCGGCATAAATCTTTTGGAGGCGCAAAAACTCTACAATGCCGAGATATGTAGACATCACTATAGCATATATTGAACTAAAACACGAATATCTCCATTTATGGACAGTTGTTCTATTACTGCGCACATCTTTCGAGAACCATGAATAAATCCACGTAAGGCTGATATGATAGTATTCTGGGTGAAAGAAGAAATAGACCAAATGAATTTATGCTGATTATTTGATCAATCTTTATCAAATAAGAAGATTGCCTGTGTTGGTAATTTCAGAAGGTGATTCCTTCGTCAAGTGCGAAATGGTCGATTCTGTGGAGATATCTGGAAAAGCAAATTCAGAAAACTCATTGGAGGAATCAACTCAGTATAACGTCAGAAGCAGTAGCAGCCAAAAAAGAACTAGAAGATGCTGCCGCTGATGCTGCTGCCGATGATGATGATTATGATGCTGAAAATTAAAAATAAGGCTTATGATAATGATTGTGATGACGATGAAGATGATGATAAATTTTGCTGTTGTTGTTCGTTGTCGTCTTCTTCTTCTTCTTATTTTTATTATTATTTGTTATATTATTATTATTATTAATATTATTATTATTTTTTTATTATCATTATTACGTTGATAATGACGATGAAAGAGGAAGGAAAAAGAAAAGAACAACAAGAAGAGCAACATCATCAAGAACAAGGTAAACATGATCCATCAGGGACTTTAAGATTAATTAAATTGTTATTATAATTATTATTATTATAATTATTATTATTATAATTATTATTATTATTATTATTACTATTATTATTATTATCATCATCATCATCATCATCATCATCATCATCATCATCATCATCATCATCATTATTACGTTGATAATGACGATGAAAGAGGGAGGAAAAAGAAAAGAACAACAAGAAGAGCAACATCATCAAGGTCAAGAACAAAGCAATGAGGTCATGTTCAACTGACCCAGATCTCATTAGCAGCCACAGCTGACAGTGCTAGTTAAAAAGCGCCTCTGTTCAGTCTGCTCTGAATTGGCGCTATATAATTGTTCGATTACATCCATCAAGACTTCGCAAATCCTCAGATTTGGTGAGTGGTTTTACCTATACAGATTACTGGTATGTGTTCTGATGCGTCACAGCTAAGTATTTAGACCAGTGCTGTCCAACCCGCGGCCCGTGGGCCGCATGCGGCCCGCGGACTGATTCTAAGTGGCCCGCCCGAACTCGCTAAATATTTGCAATTTCTGTAAAAATGAAGTAAAAGACAAAGTCAGCGGACTACTTGCATGGCTATTCGTTCGTAACTTGGCTTATCATTTGAAAATGTGAACACAAAATCCAGTTCCCACGACGCATTCATTATGATAACTCCATGCTTAATTTTAATACAGTTAATAATTTCAATAAATTTTAGCGGTTGCTCTTGAGTTTTCTGGTGCGGCCCTCGGCTTCAAGAATAACTTCTTCGGTGGCCCGCGGTGTCAAAAAGGTTGGACAGCACTGATTTAGACCAATCCATCTATTGACGTATAAGTGCAATACAAATGATCTCATGTTAAGTGTTATATGATAAACATAACGCTGAGTAGGTGGAACGTAATGACCAGACCAATACGTTCCATCTACTCAGCGTCATGCTTTTCTTAATACTCCTAACACGGGCACATTTGCAATGCATAAATCCATCAATGGATGGATTAATAAAAACAATCGATCGTTCTATATCCACATGTATTCGTATGCTCCATTTCTAATCGGGTTTCCTGCGTTTTTCGTGGACATCTTTCAGACATATCTTAGCATCGTTTCTGTGTCCTACTCTTTCCAAGCCACAGTATACCCCATCTCCGCGGATGATGTCCAGTTCTGTTCTTAATGACATACTATGTTGTGTTGAGTTTGAGTTGAGTTTATTGAACCATTTTGCATTCAAACTTATAAGTACAAAAACAGCAATCAGATAAAACAACTAAAATTAACTAACAGCATATTATAGATTAACAGTATGTGAGCCAACAGTATGTGAGTATGCGAGTCAAGTTGCAATTGATTCATGGGGAGGTGAAGCTGGGACAGTTTATCTAGTCGTCTCCATAGGTTACCGGTCACAGAAATACATCAACAAAATGTAATAAGTTAACAGGCTAAGGCAGCCGTACAGTTAGTAACAGTATTCATAGTCCAACGATAATAGACAGCATCACGCTACAAGTTCTAAGTTGCTGAATTAGTACTGGTCAATCAGAGAAGTCTTATATATACACACTTGAATGCAATTGGATAGCGGATTGTGCAATTCTGGCTATTTTCTTTTTCTGAAGCAGCGCTATATAAATTTCCAACTAAGAGTACAAAATATCATCAGAAACTTACCGAGATTCGTGGAATGTTCGCTTGATTCCAGGCTAACGGATGACACAGAAACTGTAGATTCCCCTAAAAGACAGAAAATAAGAAACTCTCAAAAGCGCCTTTGCGAAGGCGTTTTCATTGATAAGGCGCAGACAACTTTGCGCTACACAAATGGGTCGTCATGATGCCCCTACATGTCCCTGCTTAAACGTCCTTCTTCCTTCCACTTCCATAAGTCCGTCGGAAACCTTCCCATTGCTCCTCCCATAACTCTACCACGGCCCGTACTCTGGGACTGCCAGTCTCAATCCTGGATGAAAGGGAGGGCGTTGCTAATCATCTAGTCTGTGACGCAGCGTCGTTAAAAGTAACTACCTATAACATAACATAACATTACATAACACAAATTTTAAGTGGTTCAGAAGACGTTCAGTCTGTTTCAGAACCACTGCAAATTATCCTGAAACGTTTAATACCCAATTCTCCCTAGCTTACTCTTAAAAGCTATATAGTATATACCTACAGCCCTATTTGGTTGATAATTCTGATCTTATCCATTCTGCATTAAATTTTGTCCTTACCTATAGTCTACACGGTGGAATTCGTTCGGCTGGTAAATTGAAGTAACTTACCAACGGCAGCAATGATGCAGGCCGACAGACCGAGCAGCAGGAGCTGCAGTAGCTTCATTCCGCAGGTGGTTGTCTTGACGATTCTGACGAAGGACTCGACCAAGTGCTGAGCTGCTGAGACAGGTAGAACGTCGACGACTATGGTTCAGTCATTGTCTGCGACTGGCTTTTATAGTCGATCGCTTGACAAGCCATTAACTAGTAATAAATATCCCAATTAAAAGTCTTCGTTTCAATCTAAAAAAACGAGATAGACGCCAAAGGGATCCACAAGGACGAAGCCGGAACTAGAGAGGAGGACAGAATGACTCAGAGTAAGATGGAGACATACATGCAGACAGACAGAAAGAAGCAAAGACAGACGGGTAAGGGGAAGGAGTCGAAGTCATACGATAATTGAGTTTGAAAGCAGATGTGTATACAATATACGTAGTCCAACATGGTCTATGTAGGCCGACAGGTGCAGACCCACGTATTGTGTCTAATCAACAATTCTAAAAATGCATTCATATCGAACATTTGTATAGCGCTCCTTTAGGAAAACTACTCACACTCCAGCACGGCCAATAAGAACTGTTTTAAGGTGAGAAAAGAACAGAGGAGAGAAGGTCCTTGGAAAGAGGCGAAGCTCCAGAGGGAGGCCATTCCAGGTCGAGGGACCCACCACCAAGAAAGCGCAGTACTGCATAGTGGGGGTTCTGGCAAAAGGGACAAGTAGAAGACCCTGTTCAGATGAGCGGAGTGATCGAGAGCCCCTAGCACTAAGGACAGGGCAACATAGTTCGCCAAGATAGGCAGGAGCGAGATCCAATATGCAGCGCCAGACTAGGGCAGCTATCCTATACGAAATCCGCTGATCAGGGGGGAGACAGTGGAGAACGTCGCGCATGTATCTAGAGACATGGCCAAATTTTGGTATGCGGCCGACAAGGCGGGCAGCAGAACGCCAGATCCGATCCAAGCACTCCAGTCGAACAGCCGGGAGGCCAGCGTAGAGCGAGCAACAGTAGTCAAGTGTGGTTGTGACGAAGGCATGGGTAAGAGTGGAGGTACATTTAGCAGAAGTAGTGAATGAACGGGCGATAGTGCGGAGCTGCCGCAATTGGTAGAAGCAGTCACGGCTAAGGAGGTTGATATGAGGAGCAAAGGTGAGCTCTCGGTCCAAGGTGACGCCTAGGTCACTCACGACAGAGGAGAAGATGAAAAGAGGGAAGGCGGCAGCGAGGGCAGCCATGTCTAACCTAGCCAGTTGCTGGCGGGTGCCCAGCCAGATGAACTGAGTTTTAACAGAGTTAAGCCGCAGCCGGTTAAACGACATCCAGATCTCAAGGTTTGTCGCAATGATCGCTCGGTAGTGCGTTCAGTATACAGGTACTAAGGTGTAGAGAGGAGAAAGATCTGCTGAGGGTATCAAGGCAGATAAGTTGAGCTAAAACTCTTGAGCTAGAATCCTGGAGAGGTAGAAAAAACCATATTAATAAGAGAACTAGAAAATTTTCTCAGAGGGGAACATATTTTGTCGAACTTGCGCTCAGTAGCTCGGCGCACAGTAGGCTAGTTTAAATTAGACCCTGATGACAAGTATTGGTTGATGAACACTTGACTTCGAAAAAGCACATTAATCAACTACCCAAGAAAGCATCAAAGACTTAGGAATTCTACCTGTTTACATCATAGGCTACGATGAAATGTAAATAAGTATGTAGCCTACCTGTGACGAATTGCGATTATAACTAACAGCTGTTGGGCCGTGAATGGACGGTTGTGCCTTGAGCATCTGTAAATAGGCGCTTAAGAAAGATTGCGCCAAATTGGACGTTCATGTTTGACTGAGACCAATAGCTGTACGGGCACAGGGTCATCCGGAAGTGAGGTGCTGTGGGTCATGCGGGAAATAAATGATGCTGATCAGGTAGTCGATGTTTACCACTCGTCGGAATTAGAAGGTTTGAGACTCAGCTCAGCGGACAGAGTAGTTTCAGTTGGACAACACTCTGTGATAACAAAGATCATTGACGTCGCCCTCCTCTTTTATCCAGACTTGGGACTGGCGCTGTCAGTGAACAAACAGTGGTGGAGTGTCAGAGGACAGAGAACAGAGGCCGATGTTTTGACTTAACGGACTGATGTTACCAAAGGTGTGTATATGGTGTAGATGCTAGTGGACTTTAGTAAGGTTTCCGTTGATGTACGTAATTGAGTGTCTGTGTTGGAATAACACTTCGAAAATGTCACCTACTGGTTTGTGCCTAAATTGATTAGCCAGAGGTGAGGATTCTGAAAGTTTTTCCAAATCCAAAACCTAAGACTATCTGTTGAGTCAATGACCGATACTCGCTATTTGCTATTTCGGATTACACGTGAAATGTGTGAAACAAGATGCATGTGATCGACTACTGTAAGAAAGGTGACAGATCACCGCTGTTAAAGTGACGGATCTCAAGGTTCAAGAGGCGGATCGCAAAAATTCCGAGTTGGAGATCCGGCTGAATTTAACCACTGCTGGCTATATCATTGCTCAGTCCAGGATAAGAAAATAATATCCACGCTGCTATTATTAGATTAATTTGTACCTAAGCTGATGTGAAATAATTTGGGCATAAAACTAAAGTTCCAAATAAAGCCATTCACTCGTTCGTGCATTCATTTATTCATTCATGTAACGGAATCGATTTATGACTTGCGCTGTAGACAGTGGCGCGATAGAAGCTACAAGTTCCCATTCCAATTATTGTTCTGTCTATTGAATAAGCTGTTAATATGCTGTGAATAAGCTGTGAATAAGCTGGTCCCGCGACTTCGCTTTTGTGGGCGCTGTAGAAGTTCCGAGTTTACGATATTGTGCAACTTCACGCGCCGTGCCTATGCTGTCAAACGTTTAATCCCAAGGATAGGCCCACTGTTTGTCAGAACTGGTGAGCCGTAACATCATCGTGATGTTTTTTCTATAGTTTCTTCAATGAGGCGTAGCGAGAAAGAAGAGACAACGCAACTTTCTTCTATCTCTTTATAAGTTTAGAGACTTAAGCATTATTATAGGCCTATACTCCGGATTTCATTAGCCGCTATCCCGTCAGCATGCCCACATGCATAGAGACAATAACAGGACGCATATGTATGGTGTGGATGTTTCCCATCTAATGTCTGTGGAAATGCTGGCAGGGTAAAAACCTATGTCAAAATTCATTCTCTGTCTTTATGTTCTCTAATTATTGGCGTATCAGCGCACATATGAGTTTGTAGTTAGTCCTTGACGCACATAGCATAATGGTCAGATAGAGAAAGAAAACTGCCTGCTTTGTAAAATGTTGGGTCTTTGGGGAAATCGTATATTCTAGGCATGTGATTTTTAAATTCGGTTGACAGGTCTATATCAGGGCTGTTAAAGGCTTGGTTTAAGTTAAACTATAACTATTTTTCAAAAAGCTTAACTAAAAACCGCAAATTTTTAAAATATTTTAAAACTTTTTACAAATTTCAAAATTATAAATGCCAAAAATGTCGTCTCTTCAACTTTCTTGGCAATTGTTTTATGGTCTTTGTTAACTTCTAGTTTGCATGACATTCTACGGTTCTACTGTACAAAGCTAGTTAATTTCATTTATATGCAGCTTTTCATTTTGAAAAAAGTTTGGTTTTCTGCACTCCTGGTCTATTAGACTTTTGCTTTAAAGTATAATCATGATTTCTTACGAGGCCCTAAATAACCCATACGTCTGCAAGTGGGGAACCCTGATGACTACTGCGAATCACTGCTAACCTATTAAAGAGATGATTACTGCGAATGACTGCTAACCCATTAAAGAGATAAAATATCTCAAGGTAACTGAATTTTAAGAGAATATAAAGTCGACAACTGGAATGTTTCGTTAATCATTCTTTATTAGTTCATGATGTAATTTTAAATACAAATATAGACACTTAAGCAACGTGCCATATTGCATTTCGTCATATAATATCAGTTTCATTAAGACCGCATTGTATGTTATTCAAAACATAATAAGGTCAGCATAAACTGAAGACCACAGATCGACAGATCATGAAGACGATGGAGTGAACTTGGTGATGTGATCAGTGGAGGTAGCAATTCTTCCTGCGCTCATGTGTCAGATCGGAAAAATCGGTGCAGTTAGAAATGTTCCAGTAGAGTCCTTCGGGACACGACTTGTCGTAGGCGATGTGATTGACGCACTCGATGTACATGGTGCAGTTGACCGGGTATGGGTAAAATCCGTCCGGACGTCCTTCGCACGTAGGTCCTATAGTCGCAGTTGGAAAGACATCGACGTATTATTAAATCAGGGTTTTCAATCAACGAAAAGACAAACGATAATTTAATTTAGATTTCATAGATTCTCTCACTAATTCCATAATATGTGTTTCTATGAGCGACGCAAGGTGAGATCAGGCAAGATGACTAGGTAAGGTAGGATAAGAAAAGGTAAGAAAAGATAAGATAGGATATTATATCTTATTATTATTATCATGCATTTATTCAGCGTCAATGTCTAATGACCAAGCATCAATCGATGGCGCTGAACAATTGTGAATGAAGGACTTTTTCAGGGTCGCTACACAACAACCACAATCGAATACCTGCTCTTCAGAACTTAACCGCATTACAATCGGAAGATAGCTCCAATAAGTCGGCTTCCGTGGCCTACGATCAGTTACCGTGTCCGAAGGTAAAGCGAAGGTAAGAAGAGCTTAGGTAAGATAAGTTACGATGTAAAGTTCTGATAGAAAAGAATAAATAAGTAAGCATGACCCGCATTCGGTTTCCGTGCCACACATTGTGACCAAGATACTAGGCAGCCTTGTGAACCTCTGGTAAAATGATAAGAACTAAGAATGATTACATCTGGTAAGAATGATAAGAATTGGTAAATGATAAGAACTGGGAAGAATTATAAGAACTGGTATAATGATTAGAACTGGTAGACGGATAAAAACTGGTAAGAATGATTAGAACTGGTAAGAATGATTAGAACTGGTAAATGATAAGAACTGGAAAGAATTGTAAGAACTGGAAAGATTGATTAGATAAAAGTTAAGAATTAAGAACTGATAAGAATGATGAGGTAAGAATGAAAAGAACTGGTAACAATAATTAGAACTGGTATTATTACCTGAAAGTGTCGACATCTCGTAACCGGTAGTCTCAGTCTCCGTGTTTTCTGTGAGGCTCTTGGTGCTGCTGTTCAACAAAAATCCGTCTATTTAGCTATTCGGTTCATGTTCATAAACACTCAAATGGGTAACATTGGACCTACCACGTTTGAAATTGCTACAACTAATCTAATCTAATCTAATCTAATCTGGTGACTTCATCATCATCATCATCAGGATCCATGGGCCGAAAGCCCGTAGGTGTCCAATGCAAATTTCATCATCTGTTTCCATAATCCTCTGTCTTGCGCCAATACACTCAAACTGTGTAGGTCTTGTTTGCACCAATCCCTGATGTCATCAGTCCATTCCCTGTTAGGTCTTCCTCTTCGTCCACTTCCATCCATCATACCCATCATGACAGTTTTTATTTTTCTATTATTGTCCATTCTGCATAGGCCTATATGTCCAAACAGACCCAATTTTCTTCTCATTACTGACTGTATTAGATCTTCCTTTATGTGTAATCTTCTTCGGACCTCCTTATTTGTCACCTTCATTGTCCAATTCAGATGCAATATTCTTCTATAGCAGTACATTTCAAAAACCAGGATTTTATCATGATCAGTCTTTTTGACTTAGCCTATATATAACGCCGTTATCATAATGTCCCAGATATGAGTCGATTGGATTGGATCATCAGTTTAACGGCAGCTTATGACAACATAGGCCGTTGCCGCCGACAAAGATTAGTTGTTGGCATATTACAGAGTCGATGGTCTCTTCATTCATTCATTCATTCATTTCAGATATTTATATAGCGCCCCTTCAAGATTTCTACTCAGAGGCGCTCCCGACTACAGCGCGGTCACACTGAATCGGAGTTTCACGCCGAAGCGCATGAGCAATTGCGAGTGAAGGACTTGCCCAGGGTCCCTACGCGGCGGCTTGAAATTCGAACCCGCAACCCTCCGGCTGCAAGGCACCAAATATACCCCTTGAGGTGGATTCGAACCCGCAACCCTCCGGCTGCAAGGCACCGAACATACCTCTACACCACCGCGCCCCAAAAGTGAAAGTGAAACTTGAAGTGAAACTGTAGCCCCGAGATCAATCTATTGGAAAGACCGGTCGAAGACACAGAAACCAGAAGCCAATCACGGAGGATATGCAAGTGGAAAGTCTTACGTATGGAATTGAATGGCATTAGAGACTTGACACAACGAACCACTGCGATCCTGGTTTGCGCTTTCTTCAGATAATGCCGCTGGATCTAGAGTCTAGACTCCTATTCAACACGGATTTGTGAACTTGAGCATTTTTATACATTACTAGTAGAATTCAAGATTACTGAATCTCTCATGAAGTGGCGCTATAGACATTTACAATAACAATTACTATTATCATGATGGCTCTACAGAAGTTCTCTGGTTATTGTTATTACTATGAGCAGCATTGCAAACCTTTCGAGAATCTTCGTGAGCGGCGGAAGACTACCCATCACACTGCCCATCAAAGTCTTATAGAGGGTGGTGAGAAGAGGATAGGGTCCCTGGTTGCAATACAGGCCCTTGCAATCGTCTGTATCTGCTGTCCAGGCCGAATATCCGCCGTAACCTTTCCACTTCAACCAATTCACCTGCAAATATACACAGCAGCAGTGTTCCTACGGTCTGTAACCATGACAACCACAAGGCTGCGGTAACAATTATTAATTTATAGGCCCATTACTTTATTCCCGTTACATATCCTTCGGGACAATAGAAAAGATTCCCATGAATTTGTTATGCCTGGATTGACAAAGACTCGTCAAGTTCAGACAGGAATATTATTGTTATTATTAAGTTAAACCTATTTATTACTATTATAATTATTATTATATTTATTATTTTTCTCGCCCGATGTAGAAATGATCCCTCAGGTTGTCTTATAAACTATCCGCAGAGTTGTTTTTGTTCTGGAGACCTCTAAAAGTCCCCGTTCAAGCTCTAATGGAGATGCCTCGAAATGCAACCGCGGTTATTTTATTATTATTATTATTATTATTATTATTATTATTATTATTATTATTATTATTAATTATTATTATTATTATTATTATTATTATTATTATTATTATTATTATTATTATTATTATTATTATTATTATTATTATTATTATTATTATTATTATTATTATTATTATTATTATTATTATTATTATTATTATTATTATTATTATTATTATTATTATTATTATTATTATTATTATTATTATTATTATTATTATTATTATTATTATTATTATTATTAATTATTATTAATTATTAATTCTCTATTGTAAGCATATAATGCGAAAGGCATCAAACTATGGCGCACAAAAAGAATCTGGTGGTTGAGGTGGTTGTGGTTGTGATGGTGGTGGTGGTGAAAGTGGTGGCAGTGGTGGTGGTGTAGTGATGGTGTTGGTGGTGGTGGTAGTGATGGTGGTGATGTGGTGGTGCAAAAGAAAATTCATTTAATTGCTGTCTACTAGAAATGAGTCTTATGCTCACCTTAGTTTCCAGGCTTTGTTGATCATCGTAACCCATCCAGAATGTATCATTGTAAACGTATGGGACTTTCTCATCCGTCAGCCAAACCTTGGTTGCTGTGCTTTCAGAGAGCAGTGAACAGATCTACAAGAGAAGAGCAGACTGGTCAGACCGCTAGACTATGTCACAATGTGCATATATATTACATATACCGTTAGACCGTTTTGCAATATATATATATATATATATATATATATATATATATATATATATATATATATGCATGTACATATATATGTGCATATTCGCATGTTATGCATCACGTATATGTATGTATTTATGTATACATAACATCCATATTGTCATGTTAAATGTATCTATGTCTGTATGCACGTGTGCACTTATGCATGCATTTATGTGTATGTATGTATTTATGTATGTATTTATGTATGTATTTATATATGTATATGTATATTATGCATTTAAGTATGTATGTATGTATGCATATATGCATGTATGCATCTATGTATATGTATGTATGTCGGTATTGGTAGATTTGATGTCTCACCTTTTGTATTTCCAAATATCGTTGCACATGTCCAGGACCACCTAATTGATCCATCAAGTGCATTTTAAAATCGTTGCACACAAAACATGGTCTTCTATCTACATGTATCTCTTTTGCCTCCACCAGGCAGAGCCGTGTCTTTTCTGTGGTTGGCCCCTCGATCTGGAATGGCCTCCCCTTAGCGCGCTCCGCTCCCTTCCTAGAACCCCTCTCTTATCTTAAAATGGTCCTATTTGGCCGCTCTGGGGTTGGAAGCGCCTCTGAGTAGTTCCCTTGAAGAGGCGCTATACAAATTCAAGTAATGAATGAGTGCATGAATGAATAGAAGTATTTTGATCACGGTGTCTTTACGCATAGGCATATTCACATGCTTGTGTATAATGCTTGTATGTAGGCCTATGTATGCATGTGTGTATACGCAAGCACGTGTGCATGTGTGTATGAATGTATGTATATCTGTAAGCCTGTGTACATATATGCACTTCTGTATGTATGAAAGCATGTTGTATGTATGTATGTATAGTATGTTGTATGTATGTATGTAAGTGTATATGCAGGTATGGATGTATCTATGTATATTTGTATGTAGGTATCTGATGTCACGCCTTTAAGAATCTCTTTAAATTGTTGCCCACAAGTCATCTCACTGATCTAAAGAAGTGCATGTTAATTCAATTCTCAATTGAAGAAGTTGTCCTTAAAATCAAGCCATGTAATTTCTTTAGATTCATTCAAAAGCAGGACTGTAATGATAGCGAATTTTTATGACTAGTTGACGCCAAGAAGAGTGTCGTCACTCTTGTTTCTTTGCCTTTCGAACCTAAGAATATTTATCTGTTTCGTGCAGGGGTGCAAAAACATCAAACTGTTTTCTGTGTTTTAAAATGGTGTACTGGGAGTGTAGGCAAGGATTTCCACATGGTTTTGTTTTTTATTTTCTTTTCGATATTTTGAGATTTGTCATGTATTTAGGATCATAAAACTCATATGAAAATGTGCATAATACCGTTCAAATTAAACATAAATAACAAAGATGCATATCAAATGAAATCTAACTAGAACAGTATGAACCGTAGATAGGGGCGTTTATGCCATAAAACGAAGTGTAACAAGACCATACTATGTTGCCAATGAGAGTTGAAGAGTTTGTTTGTAAAAAGGGTTAACCAGTTGGCATTTGTAATTACATTAAAACACAAGTCAAAACATTGCCTATAGCTTATAAAGGGGTAAGTATCTTGAAGAAGTTGTCCTTAGGCTTCAAGCCAAAAAGATCTTTAGATGGATTCAAGCATGACTGTAATGATAGCGAAGACTAGTTGACACCAAGGAGTGTGTCGTCACTCTGAAAAAAGAAAGCCTTTACCTAAGCCCTGGTTTCTTGCATAATATGGTTATTATTATTATTACCTCACTGATCTAAAGAAGTGCATGTTAAAGTATCTTCGCTTCAAAAGCCATTTTGTATTGAGAGGCAACTGACCTCGTAGTAACACAGAACTCCTCGTATCTGGGAGCATTCTCCAGCGTGGCTATGTCCGACAATAGGAGCTCCGATGCCGTGGTCGCTAGAATTCTTCAGGGTGAATCCCCTTCCATACAATGCCATTCCTATGATTATCTTGTTCTTTGGGACACCCAGTTTCTCACAGTACTCTGCCGACCATTCCTTAAAACACATTTCATGGGAAAAAACTGACCACTGGAAGAAAGATAGGCAGAATTTTTACGTTTTCAGTTAACTGGATTTATTATGGAATGATCTTCTACTACAGATGGACAATAAAGTTGACAAACGATGACGGTGATGACTACGACTATGATAACGATAATTATCAGAATTACGATTCTTACGATTGTGATTACGATTCGATTATGACTACGTTTGTGGTTACGATTATGATTATGACGACAACGGCGGTTTTCATGATGTTGATGATTACGACAACGACAACGATCACAATAATTATCAAGATTGTTATTCTTACAACTAGGATAACTGTGATCTCGATTATGAATACGATTGATGTCATGAATATGATTATGACAACGACAGCTTTGATTATGATGATGATGATGATGATGATGATGATGATGATGATGACGATGATGATGATGATGATGATGATGATGATGATGATGATGATGATGATGATGATGATGATGATGATGATGATGATGATGATGATGATGACGGTGATGATCATGATGGTGATGATGAAAACAACGACGACTATAGAATTATGACGACAAAGCATTTTATTCTGACCACATTCCTATGTGCATCCATTGGGTTGAGGCCTTGGCCGGGGTAGAGAGGGGAATGATGTGCAGTCACTAAATCCGTAACATTGAGTAATTTGAAGGCAATCAGGTTTATGAAGTTCACAAACCTACGTGAAAACAACACTCGTTGGTCTAAATAATCATCGCTTGTTGCCATATTAGCATAGTCTCATTTCAAACTAATTGATGGCTCATCTCTAATGAGCACACAACTTAAGCCTTTCCCAGCTGACTTATAATCGAAAAAGGGCAAACCAAGTGGGGTCACGAGGTCAACTGGGAATCCTCATCTCCATTAAACTACACCAGAACCCGCTTCTGAAAGGTCATGAAAAGGCGCTACACAAATGCTCATTATATGCGTGAATACATTGAACACATCATTACTGACATGCTGCGTACAATTGCTAACAAAAAACATTGTTAATTTACAATCGATTATACAGACAACAATCCATACAATTGTGTTAGCTTTAGAACGCTTAAGTCTAAGAACCATTTAGATGTTCGTTGCCTTGCAATTGAGGTTCGAGCCCACCTCAAGCCGTCCGCGTAGGGACCTTGAGCAAGTCCTTCGCGCACAATTTCTTAAGCGCCACTATCTAATGACCAAGCATCAGTCGATGCCACTGAGCAATTGTGAGTGAAGGACTCGCTCAAGGTCTCTGCACAGGTTCGAACCCGTGCTCTCCGCGTTACAGGCCGAGCGCTCTAATCAATAAGAAAAGGTTGTACGCACAAGGGAACGCAACAGGGAGTTTTTGAATACATACGAACGAGTGCGAGATGCTGTGTGTGGAATACATGTAAGCCAGTGTTTTTCAAAGAATGAACCGTTTACTCGGAGATGTTATGGAGTTCAATTCCGTTGTCGATTATCTCCTTGTTACCAGCGACTGTGACCACCATCAGAAGCGTCTCGTTCCCCGTTCTTTTCGCCTCTTCGTCGAATGCCTCGCGCATCTCCTGTAACGTTGCAGCACAGTTACGTAGCACCAGTCCGCATGGGAGTAACTTCTATAAGACAGTGCTTTAGAAAGGTAGCAATCGTCAGGGTCTCCTATACTAATGACCTTCAGGTTTTGTATGCAGGACAAACAGGTGCGAGTCCTCGAAGTGATTTTGGCAATAGACATCCAAGGATTCAATATTCTTGAAGTTGACACAACTAACTGTTCAGTCCAGAATCAACAAATACAGTAATATGGAAAGAGAGTTGCAGATCATTGTATGGTAGGGGTGGAAAGTATGAAGGACGGGATGGCGTATTCAGGTCGCAGAACACGGGACGCCAATACTCCGAAAGCCCAGTAAGCACAGTGCACATGCCCAGTGCAGATGCCCAGTGCAGATGCCCTGCCGTTATGCAATTGTAACCTAAAACACGACAGTTTGCGCAGCGTTGTAAGCAGCAAGAATCTTTTACGGTGCTAAACAAGTCATAGCAAGCTAAGCATCGCCTCATAAAGAATGCTAATTACGATATCCTTCGTTTGTTCTTACAGCGGCAAGAGCCTGAAGGACTTGCTCAAAAATACTGATCTTCTTCTAATTAACAAAATGCAATTAAAACTGTGTGCAACAATGTCTCTCTTACTTTGCAAAGATATGTGAAGCGGGACTTGTCTTCCGTTGGACTTCCTACACTTCCGGGATAAAAGAAGTCGAGGCAGACACCGTTAAAGTTATGTTTCCTCAAGTATAGGATCAGTTTCTCTATGAATTCGAATCGACTTGTGTTTGTCTTTAGTATGTTCGACATTTCGGCAATTTTAAATTCAAATCCTCCGACGGCCAACAGAGTCTTCGCGTTTGAATTCTTTTTCAGGTTATTAAACCTTTCGAACCTATTCAAATATCAGTTCGATAACGTCTCAGAGCGATTGTCTAAACACAAGACTCGTCTACTTTAACTTCAGCCTACCCAGTTCAGCCTGGATTCTTCTTTCCCTAACCCAATGGACTTCGGACGGGCTATTCCAATCAGCCAAAATTTCTGACTAAGGTTTCACTTGAAATGCCTTGTTATGATTGTAATTAGTAATTACTTTCATGGCATTATGGCAACGGCGCTATACAAGTCACTAGACTAGTTTACCTTAATTACCCAGCAAATTACCCAGCGCTATTATGCAATTGTAACTTCAAATAGTTTCTATGCCGCATTCTAAGTAGTGAGATACTTCTGAGATGCTTAACAATGTATTATCTTCTTCACGTGGCGCTATAGAAGTCACTAGATAAAATTACCTCCTATTCCTTACATATAAATTTCTTGACGCGAACTAGAAGTAAAGTCTCTGCAGACTGAAGTCGGTTAGAAAACGGTAAAAATGTTGGGGACATAATTATTTGGAAAGACGGCTGAAGGTTGTAAATAATAATATTATTTATTGAAAAATTCCGATTGACAAACCGCAAGCGGTTACAGTGTACAGTTATGCAATTGAACCAATTCACAAGAACACAAATGACAGAAGACATAAATCTTAACTACTAACAGAACAGACAGCCTGCAATACACGGCGCTAATAGCAGCCTACAAAGCATGTCCGCCTACGGACCTCGATCTCTGTACCTCTCGCTCTCTATGCCAGTGTGTTATCCAATGCGCTATCGGGGCCCCCGATATCGGGCCCTTGATAGCGGGCCCCCCGATAGCGACCCTTAGAGACATTTTACACCTGGACTGTTTAGAATTTGTCGATGCATGACTGATGTAGTAGTGGTATCGCAAACACACTTTATGATTATCACAGATAGTCCTCAATCTGTAGTAGTTGAATAGCTACCAGTTGTTGATAGAAAGCAGAATAGTAGTAGGCTTTGTTGGGTTCAGAGTGGCTGCTAGTTTTGGACAGATAGTAGTGCAGTGGTATGCGGCGCTGTAGTGTTTAGAGCGATACTAACCCTCCGTTGGGGATATCGTCTGTCGGGTCAGTTGGAATCACTGTGTTGGTCGTGTTGTCGATGCTAGCGTAGGCGTAGACCCAGTGAGTGCAGAGCTTAACATCGAGGTCTTCCGGAAGGCATGCGCATTTACCAGAACGATGCTGGGCTTCGTTCTTGTAGTAGCAGACTCTCTTGTATTCTGAATATTCAGAACAATAAAAATCCCAACTATTGAGTCGCTCGGTTTCATCTTTCGAGAAACAAGGCTGATAATTATGATAGTATTCTGGTTGAAAGATGAAATAAACCAAATAAACTTGTGCTGATTATTTTATCAATCTTTATCAAATAAGAAGATTGCCTGTGTTGCCAATTTCAGAAGGTGATTTCTTCGTCAAGTGCGAAATGGTCGATTCTGTGGAGATATCTGGAAAAACAAATTCAGGAATGTTGTTGGAAGAATCAACTCAGTATAACGTCAGAAGCAGTAGCAGCCAAAAAGAACTAGAAGATGCTGCTGCTGATGGTGATGATGATGATTATGACGCTGAAAAGGAATAATAAGGCTTATGATGATGATTGCGATGACGACGAAGATGATGATATTGTTGTTGTTGTTGTTCTTGTTCTTCTTTTTCTTCTTCTTCTTCTTCTTCTTCTTCCTCAGGGTTCCTCTTTGTCTTCAAATCTTCTTCCTTTCCTCCTTCTTCTTGTTCTTCTTGTTCTTGTTCTTGTTCTTCTTCTTCTTCTTCTTCTTCTTGTTCTTCTTGTTCTTCTTGTTCTTCTTGTTTTTGTTGTTGTTGTTGTTGTTGTTGTTGTTGTTGTTGTTGTTCTTCTTCTTCTTCTTCTTCTTATTTTTATGACGCTGATTATAACGATGAAAGAGGGAAGAAAAAGAAGAGAACAACAAGCAGAGCAACATCATCAACAAGAAGGATCACGCAATGAGGCCATGTTAAACTGACCCAGATTTCATTAGCAGCCACAGCTAACAGTTCTAGTTAAAAAGCACCTCTGTTTAGTCTGCTCTGAATTGGCGCTATATAAATGTTCAGTTACATCCATCAAAACTTCGTAAATCCTCAGACTTGGTGAGTGGTTATACCTATACAGTTTACTGGTATGTGTTCTGATGTGTCAGAGCTAAGTATTTAGACTAATCCAACTATTGATGTATAAGTGCAATACAAATGATCTCGTGTTAGGTGTTATATGATAAACATAACGCTGAGTAGGCGGAACGTAATGGCCAATACGTTCCATCTACTCAGCGTTATGCTTTTCTTATTACTCCTAACACGGGCGCATTTGCAATGCATAAATCTATCAATGGATGGATTAATACAAACAGTCGGTCAGTAAGTCTATAATCCAGATGTATTCGTATGCTCCATTTCTAATCGGGTTTCCTGCGTTTTTCGTAGACATCTCTCAGGCATATCTTAGCATCGTTTCTGCGTCCTACTCTTCCAAAGCCACAGTATACCCGATCTCCGAGGATGATGTCCAGTTCTGCTCTTAATGATATTCTACGTCGTTCCGGATAGCGGATTGTGCAATTCTGACTAGTTTCTTCTTGAAGCAGCGCTATATAAATTTCCAATTAAAAGTACAAATATAGCATCATAAACTTACCGAGATTCGTGGAAAGTTCGCTTGTTTCCAGGCTAACGGTTGACAGTGAAACTGTAGATTCCCCTAAAAGACAGAAATAAGAAACTCTCAAATGCGACCCCATGCAGTGTTACTGCTTTTAAACCCATAAATTAAGTTGTAAGCAGTTACGTCTTCTGTAAGAATACCAAGCTTTAAGATATATAGACAATAGAAACGGACAATCAAAAGGGTTTGCGTGATAGCATTGTCTCAGTGAACACTATCGTAGATTTGCATTGGAAGGTAGAAAGGTTGGCTATGATTCACCCCGGTAATTTGCAGTGGTTGTAGAGGTGGTTCTTGATTAATGTTGGCTGGACAACATAGAAAATCATGGTCATGAATCGTTCCATCACGTTATGTTGTGCGATGTCGTTAACGATAAATATCGTGTCATGTTGTAGGTTATGCAAAGTCACGTTACGTAGCGGTGTGTCAGTGTCACGTACATTACTTAATTGTTATGCTGTGCTACGTATGTTGTAGCAATGTCATGCCATGTAATGTCATGCTTTGTTGCGCTATGTATGTTATGTCAGTAACTTTGGAAACTCGTGTACTTGAAAGCTGAATGTACCCACTAAAACACGTAATAAATGAAACACAGACACGAGGTTAGAATGTAGGCTGCTATTAGCGCCGTAAGAAACAAAGCCTATTCTAAGTAAATAGATTGCATTTCAGAATTGCCAAAAGAGATACTGATACTCAGTCATAATAAAGAAAGTATGTATCTCTCTTTCTATTACAGTTCAATACTGAATTTAAGTCATAGAATACAAAGGTACGGTACTTTAGCGAACTTAACTGAAGGTGCCTACGGCGCCTACTATAAGTATCTGTCTCAGAGGAGGAGGCTTGAACCCTTACTCTCCGCGTTACATGAAGAACGTTGTGACCAATCGGCCACCGTGACGTGTATGGATTGTTATTTACAAAATAGGACTGACCAAATGCTAAGTTGTTTCGCTTGGACACAGATAAGACACGATATAGACCGCAGACTGCCAAAAAGATGCGTCAAGTAATGGAGGAATCCAGTGAGACCATCTTCCTAAGAATCCACTGTTGTCTTTCCTCTTGTTTCTCTGGCCTCAACAGGCGTTTTCATTTATGAGGCGCCGCTTAACTTTGCGCTACATAAATGGGTCGCTATGATGCGCATGTCCCTAACTAGACGTCCTTCTTCCTTCCATAAGTCCGTCGGAAACTTTCCCATTGGTCGTCCCATAACTCTGCCACGGTCCGTACTCTGGTAGTGCCAGTTCAAATCCTGGATGAAAGGGAGGGCGACGCTAATCATCTCGTTTATGACGCACCGTGTTAACAGTAATTACCCGTGTACCTGCAGCCCTCTATGTTTGCTGATTCGGATCTTACCCATTCTGCATGTGTCCTTACCTATAGTCTGCACGGTGGAATTCGTTCGGCTGGTAGATTGAAGTAACTTACCATAATGGCAGCAATGACGCAGGCCGACAGACCGAGCAGCAGGAGCTGCAGTAGCTTCATTCCGCAGGTGGTTGTCTTGACGATGCTGACGAAGGACTCGACCAAGTGCTGAGCTGCTGAGACAGGTAGAACGTCGACGACTATGGTTCAGTCATTGTCTGCGACTGGCTTTTATAGTCGATCGCTTGACAAGCCATTAACTTGTTATAAATTTCCTAATTAAAATTCTTCGTTTCAATCTAAGAAAACGAGATAGACGCCAAAGGGATCCGCAAGGACGGAGCCAGAACATGAGAGGAGGACAGAAAGACTCGAGTAAGATGGAGACAGACATGCAGACAGACAGAAAGAAACAAAGATAGAGAATTGGCGTGAGAGATAGAAGGAGTGGCTGGGGGGGGAATAATAGAATAACAGCTGATAATTGAGTTTGAAAGCAGATGTGTAGACAATATACGTAGTCCAACATGGGCCAAATAAGCCAACAGATTGTGTTTCTAATCAACTTGACAATTGCAATTAGCCTGCTCAATTGAAACATCGCCGTGATTTCTTAATTTCGTGAATTGCTTTTTTCTTATTCCATATATATAAATATGTATATATGTACTGTAATGCACATAGGTGTGTATAATAATGTTATTAATAATAATAATCATTTAATTCATTTAATAAGTTCATTCATTTCATTCATTTCAATAATTTAATAATCATTAATAGATAATAATAATAATTAATAATTATACTCAGAGGCGCAGCCAATTAACGATACAACGCGGACACTGAATCAGAGTTTCACGCACTTTCGCAACCAGCAATTGCGAGTGAAGGTCATGTCCAGGTCCCTACGCGGCGGCTAGATATCTAATTCGAACCCGCATACCCGAGGCCGGCTGCAAGGCAAATAATAATAATAATAATAACACCAATAATAATAACAATAATAATAATAATACTAATACTAATAATAATAATAACGTTTAATGGGATTCCGGAGAGGTCGGCAATGGAAATGACTTCCGGACAGGGAGCAAATGCTGGTGAATCTATGGCAGGAGTCAAATCTTGCCACGTGTGATCTAATTGTCGATCTTAGCATGCAAACGGTTGGGGTCGTAATTGGAACTTCCGGACAGGATATGCTGAATCTATGCGGAGTTAAATCTTGCCACGTGTGAGCTAATTGTCGATCTTTGCAACAAACGCAGGGGGTCGCTATTGGACGAGCAGGATATGTCAATAGAGCACATCGTCTGCAAAACGGCAAAAAGAAGGGAACGAACGAAACCAATCGGTGCTCGCTTCACTTCACGACACATCCATGATGATGTATGCAGAGCGCGCCTAACCCTCCGACTGCCCTCTGGATCCTCCGATTACCATCATATGCCTGTCTACATTAAAGAGCCGCTGACTAAGAACAATGCAGAGATCTTCGTTCGCGCATGTAGGATGCTACGTAACAAGCGAATTACGGGAACATAGGCAAAGGGCAGTGAGGTCTACATCAAAGAAGACAGCATCCGTGGACGAGAAGCCTACCAAAATTAAATCGATTCATCATGTGGCAAAGGAAGATTAACCAACCCGGATCTTACGTGAGCGTCCATTTATTTATGTAAAACTATATCCATTTACCACATTACAGGATAGTATTATTATGTGAAACCTGAATACTCTTCACTGGTCGACGTGTTGTCAGGCCCTGTTCATTGTTTTGGTGTATCATTTACGTGGCTTGAATGGACAACTCAGACTGTATCATATGATGACTAATCAAGTGTTCGAACTGATTAATGATTGATGTAAATAAGGCTGCCCTGTAAGCGGAATCTTATGTTCCTTTGGGCTTACCCATTGATGCCATTGTACACGACTGTCTAAACTATGTGCTTGTATTATGGTGATCAATAAAGTATACTGATTGATTGATTTAAAAGTTACGGTAACATTTGTAGCCCAACGGTTTCCTTACATTCGTATCCAGAACGTTATTGAAACGTTTGAAAATTTGTGCTAAAATAATTTGATCTAAAGTTAAATTGGCTTGTATTCAAACGCTACAGTTTTCATCTGGAACAAAACGTGGTCAATCTGGGTTGAAACAAGTCTTCTGTAGCGTGAATGAAAATTTTTCAGCATTTCTGCAACGTTTTCGTGACGTTTAGAATTTAAACGTAAACCATTATTCAATTTTTCCAACTAAAAAGAAACGTTAAATGACGTTTGCGATAGGGAGAACAGCTATGAGAAGTGTTACGGTGGAAGAGGAGAGGTTGAAATTGCCTGCAAGACAAGCGAAAGACTGTTTTTACAATGAAATCGAAAATATTGATCAAGTCTATGAAATCAATGTTGATTAATATTACCTCATGAATCAAATTCTGTACAATGTACTGGTACTGCCTTAGTAACCCAATGGCCATTTATAATTGCATGCCTTACAGCACCTCACTTCCGGAGGACCCCGTGGCACGTGCCCGTACTAAACCTGATCGCACTATCACAAAAATTTTCAATTTTGCGCGAACTCTCTGTCCTTAAGCTATTATTCACAGATGCCCAAACATACTTACTCATTCATGGACCAATTTGGCGATTAGTTCTGAAGCGCCTATTCACAGATGCCCAAGGCACAACCGTCCATCCACGGCCCAACGGCGTTAGCTATAATCGCAATTCGTCACATTGCAGGCTACATAATCAGTTACATTTCGTCATAGGCTATGATATAAGCAGGTAGAATTCCGAAGTTATTGGCGTATTCTTGGATAGTTGATTAATGTGCTGCTTCCAAGTCAATTGTTCATCGAGCTATAGGCCCTACTAGCCATCAGGCTTTAATTCAAGCTAGCCTACTGCATGCAGAGCTACTGAGAGCTAGTTCGACAAAATGTTCCCTTCTGAGAAAATTCCATAGTTCTCTTATTGATATGGTTTCTATCTCTCCCGCATCACCTCGCAATAATCTACTTAAATTGCCAAGAGGTTTCATTTACATTAATGTCAACCAGTAGATGTATTCTAGGGGCTTAGGCGCAGCCAGGTCTAAAATTTCAGGGGGCACTAACAAGGTAGGCCTTATAGCCTCCAAGAACGGCTTCCAGACGATTTCTACCGGGTTTGACGCAATATAAGTTAATTTTTTAATCAAATTAGCTTATACCAGTCCCAGCAACGGCTTCCAGACAATTTCTACCGGTTTGGCGCTATATAAGTTAACTGTTTTGCTCAATATAGGCTCTAAATGGCAAACTGTGGTTTGAGGGCCCAGCCGAGCACCCTCCCACGAGGCTAGGCTCAAACAACTTACCCACACAGGGTCAATCTTATCACTAAAAGTAAGTACATGGGTAAAATATTTAATTAGAGAAATGCGCACGTTGTAAACATACAGAACCATGGACGCACAAAACCAATGCAAGTTTCTCGTTCTGACCCTGTGTGGGTAATATAATATCAGTTTCATTAAGAACGTATTGTATGTTCTTCAAAACATAACAACGTCAGCATAAACTGAAGACCACAGATCGACAGATCATGAAGACGATGGAGTGAACTTGGTGATGTGATCAGTCGAGGTAGCAATTCTTCTTGCGCTCATCTGTCAGATCGGAAAAATCGGTGCAGTTAGAAATGTTCCAGTAGAGTCCTTGGGGACACGACTTGTCGTAGGCGATGTGATTGACGCACTCGATGTACATGGTGCAGTTGACCGGGTATGGGTATAATCCGTCCGGACGTCCTTCGCACGTAGGTCCTATAGCCGCAGTTGGAAAGACATCGACGTATTATTAAATCAGGTTTTTTAATCAACGAAAAGACAAACGATGATTTAATTTAGATTTAACAGATTTAATAGATTCTATCACTAATTCCATAATATGTGTCTCTGTGAGCGACGGAAGGTGAGACCAGGTAAAATGACTAGGTAAGGCAGGATAAGAAAAGGTAAGATATTAGATATAATTATTATCATCATACATTTATTAAGCACCACTATCTAATGACCTAGCATCATTCGATGGCGCTGAGCAATGGTGAGTGAAGGACTTTTTCAAGTTCTCTACAAAACAACCACAATCGAATACGTGCTCTTCAGAACTTCTCCACATGACAAGGAGAGAGCTCCAATAAGTCGGCTACCGCGTCCTACGATCAGTTACCGTGTCCGAAGGTAAAGCGAAGGTAAGAATAGCTTAGGTAAGATAAGTTACGATGTAAAACTCGGAATGGAAAGAATTAGAAAATGTAAGCATATCCCACATTGTGGCTGAGATACTAAGCAGCCTTGGGAACCCACATCAAAACACATTGCCATGACAATGGGTTTCTGAGCGAATGAATGGTTGAGTGCGAAAAGATTCCAAGAGATCATGAGAACATGTAAGAATGATTAGAACTGGTAGGAATGATAAGAACTAAGAATAATTGGAACTGGTAAGAATGATATGAACTAAGAATTAGATGGTAAGAATGATAAGACCTGGTTAAATGATAAGAACTGGTAAGAATTATAAGAACTGGTAAGAATGATTAGAACTGGTAAGACGATAAGAACTGGTAAGAATAACAAAAGCAAGCAAGAATAATTAGGAATGGTAAGAATGATGGTATTACCTGAAAGTGTCGACATCTCGTAACCGGTAGTTTCAGTCTCCGTGTTTTCTGTGAGGCTCTTGGTGCTGCTGTTCAACAAAAATCCGTTTATTTAACTACAATTCAGTTCATGTTCATAAAGACTCAAACTGGGTAACATTGGACCTACCGCGATGGTTTGAAATCTAATCTAAGAAATAATCTAATCTAATAAGACATGAATCTAGATCTAATCTGAATCTAATCTAATCTAAATACGAACTGAATGGCATTGATCTAATCTAATCAAATCTAATCTATTCTAATCTTATCTGGTGACTTCTATAACGCCGTTATCATAATGTCCTAGATATGAGTCGATGGTCTTTTCAAGTGAAACTGTAGACCACGAAATCAATCTACTAGAAAGCCATGGTCGAAGACACAGAAACCAGAAGCCAGGCTGCGGAGGGTATGCAAGTGGAAAGTCTTACGTATGGACCTGAACGGCATTAGAGACTTGTTATAACGAACCACCGCGATCCTGGTTTGCGCTTTCTTCAGATAATGTCGCTGGATATAGACTCTTATTCAACATGGATTTGTGAACTTGAGCAATTTTTGTACATTTCTAGTATAGAACTCAAGAGTTCCAAGTCTCTCATGAAGTGGCGCTATAGAAATTTGCAATAACAATTACGATTATCACGATGGCGCTACAGAAGTTCTCGTGTCATTGTTATTACTATGAGCAGCATTGCAAACCTTTCGAGAATCTTGGTGAGCGGCGGAAGACTGCCCGTCACACTGCCCATCAAAGTCTTATAGAGGGTGGTGAGAAGAGGATAGGGTCCCTGGTTGCAATACAGACCCTTGCAATCGTCTGTATCTGCTGTCCAGGCCCAATACCCGCCGTAACCTTTCCACTTCAACCAATTCACCTGTAAATAATTATACATAGCAGCTGTGTTCATACGGCCTGTAACCATGACAACCACACTGCTGCGGTAACAATTATTGATTTATATTATTTTATTTCCAGGTTGCATATCCTTCGGGACTAGAAAGGATACCGGAGAATTGTTTATGTCTGGGTTGGCTAAGACTCGTCAAGTTCAGACAGGAAGATTATTGTTATTATTAAGTTAAACATTATTACTGTTGTTGCTATTGTTATAATATTATTATATATTATTATTATTAAGATTTTTTAGCATTTAAAGAGGTACTTCATTCCCCAGGGTCTTAGAAATTATAAAAGTGTTGTATTCTGGAACGGCTACCCCTCATTCCATGTCAATTAAGGGTTTAATGAAGGAATTACTAAAAGCAACAGCGTTGAAGCGTTGTATTGTAATGGAGATACGCTGGAATAAGAAAGGACTCTCTGGGTTCGCCGGTTGCTTGTGTCAGTTTGGGAAGTCACAGCTCTAAAGGATAAAATCAAGAGCCTTTGTTAATTATTATTATGTCTGGGTATTATTATTAAGATTATTATTAGTATCATTATTATTAATATTATTGCATTATTGCTAATATATTATAGTTATGGTATTATTATTATTATTATTATTATTATTATTATTATTATTATTATTATTATTATTATTATTATTATTATTATTATTATTATTATTATTATTATTATTATTATTATTATTATTATTATGGTATCTGGTCGTGGTGCATAGGTAATGCGAAAGGCATGTGGTGGTGATGATGGTGGTTGAGGTGGTTGTGGCAGTTGTGTGGTGTGGTGGTGGTGGCAGTGGTGGTGGTGGTGATAGTGATGGGTGATATTGGTGGTGGTAGTGATGGTGGTGGTGGTGATGGTAATGGTGCAAAATAAAATTCATTTAATTGTCGTCTACTAGAATTGAGTCTTATGCTCACCTTAGTTTCCAGGCTTTCTTTATCATCGTAACCCATCCAGAGTGTATCATTATAAACGTATGGAACTTTCGCATCCGTCAGCCAAACCTTGGTTGCTGAGCTGTCAGAGAGCAGTGAACAGATCTACAAAGAGAACAGAAAACCGGTCAGACCGCTAGACAATGTCGCAATGTGCATATATATATATACGTTTGGATATGCAATGTTATACAGTTACATATTAATATATATATATATATACCGTTAGACCATTTTGCAATATATATATACATAATATGCATGTACGTATATATATGCATAATCGCATGTGATGCATAATGTATATGTATGTATTTATGTATTTATTATTATTATTATTATTATTATTATTATTAGGGAGGAGGAGGAGGAGGAGGAGGAGGAGGAGGAGGAGGAGGAGGAGGAGGAGGCGGAGTAGTAGTAGTAGTAGTAGTAGTAGTAGTATAGTAGTAGTAGTAGTAGTAGTAGTAGTAGTAGTAGTAGTAGTAGTAGTAGTAGTAGTAGTAGTAGTAGTAGTAGTAGTAGTAGTAGTAGTAGTAGTAGTTGTTAGTAGTTGTTGTATGCCCAGAAGTAGTAGTATTATATAAAGATTTACGAAGAGCAGGTTAATATTACTAAATACACTGGAAATTCGCTTCATAAACCATTTTGTATTGAGAGCCAACCGACCTCGTAGTAACACAGAAGTCCTGGCGTCTGAGAACATTCTTCAGTGGGGCTGGGTCCGACAATAGGAGCTGCGATGCCGTGGTCGCTAGAATTCTTCAGGGTGAATCCCCTTCCATACAATGCCATTCGTAGGATTATCTTGTTCTTTGGGACACCCAGTGCCTCACAGTACTCTGCCGCCCATTGCTTAAAACACATTAATTTTCAGGACAAAAAACTAGAAGAAAGAAAGGCAGGATTTTTACGTTTCCAGTGAACCAGAATTATTATGGAATGATCATCTGCTACAGATGGACAATAAGGTTGACAAACGATAATTTCGAATAATTATTATAACGATAATTATCAGAATTACGATTCTTACGATTAGGATTAGGATTATTATAATTATGACGACAACGGCGGCTTTGATGATGTTGATTATTGCGATTGCGACAACGATCGCAATAATTACCAAGATTGTTATTCTCACAACTAGGATTACTGTGATAACGATTATGAATACTATTCGAATATGACTACGATTGTTGTCATGAATATGATCATGACAACTACAGCTTTGATGACGATGATGATGAGATGATGACGACGACGATGATGATGTTGACGACGATTTGATGGTGATGATGACGAGGATGGCGATGATGGTGATGATGAAAAGAACTACGACTATGGAATTATGACGACAAAGCATTTCATTCTGACCACATTCAACTGTGCATCTTTTGGGTTGGGGCCTTGACTGGGGTAGAGAGCGGAATGATGTGCAGTCACTAATTCCGATTCATTGTATAATCTGTAGCCAATCAGGTTTATGAAGTCCACACACCTACGTTACAACAACACGCGTTAGTCTAATCATCGCTTGTTGTCATATTGCTATAGTCTCATTTCAAAAATAATGAATAGCTCATCTCCAATGAGCACTCCGCTCACTCCTTGAATTGACTCCTTCAAATCTAGACTTAAGAGTTATCTGTTTTCTAATGTCTACCCTGCAGTTAGTTGACTGCGAGGCGCCCTTGTGCAGCGGTATGGCTGAGTTACGGCGCCATATAAATTATCATTGTTATTATTATTATTATTATTATTATTATTATTATTACATTATTATTATTATTATTATTATTATTATTATTATTATTATTATAATAATAATAATACACAATAATAATAATAATAATAATAATAATAATAATAATAATTCTTCCTTGATTGAACCAATCCGGTTGACACATCGCAACCGGTAAAGTTTACAATTATGCAATCGAAACAATTCACAAGAACGCAAATGACAGAAGACATAAATCTTAACTACTAACAGAACAGACTACCTGCAATACACGGCGCTAATAGCAGCCTACAAAGCATATCCGCCTTACGGAACTCGAACTCGGTACCTCTCGCTCTCTACGCCAGATATTATCCAATGCGCTATCGGGCCCCGATAATAATAATAATAATAATCACCAGATCATAATAATCCTAATCCTAATCGTAGTCATATTATTATTATTATTTTTTTATGCCCCGAGGTATACAGGATCCCTCAGGGACTTAGATATTACTATAGCTGATGTTATTTGTCTGGAGTTGACCCTACTCGTCGGTGTCCTGGTTGGCGAAAGTGCCTCGGAACGCGATCGCGTTATTATTATTATTATTATTATTATTATTATTATTATTATTATTATTATTATTATTAACTCACGCCTTTCCCAGCTGACAAATGGGGTTACGATGTCAACTGGCACTCCTCATCTCCATTAAATTACACAAGAACACGTTTCTGAAGGGTCATGAAAAGGTGCTGCTCATTTATGTGTGAACACATTGAATATACCATTACTGACATGCTGAGGACAATTTCTATCGAAAACCATGGTTAACTAACAACCGATTATACGGACAGCACTCTAAGAACCATTTAGAAATTGAAGTATTTCTTAAGCGCCACTATCTAATGACCAAGCATCAGTCGATGCCACTGAGCAATTGTGAGTGAAGGACTCGCTCAAGGTACCTACACCGTCTGAGGGGAAGAGGTTCGAACCCGTGCTCTCCGCGTTACAGGCCGAGGGCTCTAACCAATCGGATACCGTAACCCATACGAAAATGTTGTACGCAAAAGGGAAACTAACAGGGAAGAAATTATAGTCCGACGAACGAGTGCGAGATGCTGTGTGTGGAATACATGTAAGCCAGTGTGTTACAAAGAATGAAAAGTTTTTTACTTTGAGATGTTATGGAGTTCATATCCGTTGTCGATTAGCTCCTTTTTACCAGGGACTGTGACCACCATCAGAAGTGTCTGGTTCCCCGTTTCTTTCGCCTCCTTCTCGATAGCCTCACGCATCTCCTGTAACGTTGTAGCATCAGTACGCATGGGAGTAACTTCTATAAGACAGTGCTTTAAGAAGGATAACAACCGCCAGGGTCTCCTGTACTAATGACCTTCAGCTTTTGTATGCAGGGCAAACAGGTGCAAGTCCTCGAAGTGATTTTGGCAATAGACTTCCAAAGATTAAATTTCCTTGAAGTTGATAAAACTAACTGTTCAGTCCAGAATCATCAAACAGAGTAATGTGAAAAGAGAGCTGGAGATCATGTATGGTGGGGTAGAAAGTATGAAGCTCAGTGTAATCAGGTCACAGAACACGAGTTACTTAACGACAATGTCCTTGAAAGGTAAGCACTCAGTGCAGATGCCCAGCGCTGTTATGGAATTGTAACCTCGAACACGACAGTTTACGTAACGGTAGCGTTGTAAGCAGCAAGAATCTTTTACAGTGTTTAACAAGTCAATTGGCATAGCAAACGTAAGAATGCTAATTACGATAGCCTTATTTTGTTCTTACAGCGTCAAGATTCGTGAAGTGCTCAAAATACTGATCTTCTTCTAATTAACAAAATGCAATTAAATCTGTGTGCAACAATGTATCTGTCTTACTTTGCAAAGATATGTGAAGCGGGACTTGTCTTCCAGTGGACTTCCTACACTTCCGGGATAGAAGAAGTCGAGACAGACACCGTTAAAGTTATGCTTCCTCAAGAATAGGATCATTGACTCTATGAATTCGAATCGACTTGTGTTTGTCTTGAGCATGTTCGTCATTCTGGGAATTTCAAAGTCAAATCCTCCCATGGCCAACAAAGTCTTCGCGTTTGAATTCCTTTTCAGGTTATTAAACCTTTCGAACCTATTCAAATATCAGTCTGTAACATCTCAGAGCAAATGTCTAAACACAAGACTCGTCTACTCTAACTTTAGCCTGCCCAGTAGGTAGCCTGGATTCTTCTTTCCCTAACCCAATGGTATTTGGACGGACTATTCCAATGAGCCACAGTTTTTGATTATGGTTCCACTTGAATGCCTTGTTGTGATTCTAATCAACAACTACTTTTATGGCACTATGGTGACGGCTTTAGACAAGTCAATATATTACCCTTATTATCCAGCAAGTTACCCAGCGCAATAATGCAATTGTAACTTCAAACAGTTTATGCCGCATTCTAAGTAGTGAGATACTTCTGGGATGCTTAACAATATATATTATCTTCTTCACGTGGCGCTATTATAGAAGTCACTGGATTAAATTACCTCCTATTCCTAACGTATACATTTCTTGACTTATCGCGGACTAGAAGTAAAGTCTCTGCAGACTGAAGTCGGTTAGAAAATGATAACAATGTTGGGGTTATATTTGGCAAGACGGCTGAAGGTTGTAAAGCCACCCCAGTGGCGTAACAAAAGGCTTCAGCGCCCAGGGGCAAGAGTTGATGACTGCGCCCACTTTTAGTGTTCTTTTTGACTTTTAATCGTTCTTGTCATAGAACTGTGTACTACTGAAAGCGAATTTTGCGCCCCTCTGGTACTGCGCCCGGAGGCGGCTGCCCCCTCTGCCCCCCCTCGTTACGCCACTGGCCACCCTTAGAGACATTTCACACCTGGACTGTTTAGAATTTGTCGGTGCATGACTCATGTAGCAGTGCTATCGGTTACAGACTTTACGATTATCACAGATTGTTGCCGATCTGTAGTAGTTGAATAGCTACTAGTTGTTGATTCTAAGCAGTGCAGTGATAGGCTTTGTTGAGTCAGGGTGGATGCTAGTTATTGACAGATGATAGTGCAGTGGTATTCGGCGTTGTAGTGTTTAGAGTGATACTAACCCTCCGTTGGGGATATCGTCTTTCGGGTCAGTTGGAACCACTGCGTTGCGGTCGTCGATGCTAACGTAGCCGTAGACCCAGTGAGTGCAGAGCTTAGCAATGAGGTCTTCTGGAAGGCATGCGCACTTACTAGGACGATGCTGGGCCTGGTTCGAGTAGTAGCAGACTCTCTTGTATTCTGAATATTCAGAACAATAGAAATTCCAACTATTGAAAGATGTAAAAAGAATAGAAAATCGGTAGAGAAGAAATGAGAATGCCAATATTTCGAATGAATGTGAAGGCTAAAATAAATCTGCTGGCTTATATGCGGAAATGAAAATGATGTCACATTGACGAGGACGAGGATTTTAATGATGATGATGATGATTATTATTATTATTATTATGACGACGACGATGATGATAATGATCACGATCATGATGAAGTTTATCGTGAAATACAAGGAGAAGAACGACAACAACAGCTGCAGAAATCTTAGGAGGCGTACAAACTCTACAATGCGGAGATAATTATGTAGACATGGAATATTCTTACGTTACTTACTTATCAATGTCGCTTATATTGAACTAAAACACGAATATTTCCATTAACAGACAGTCATTTGGTTACTGCGCAAATCTTTCGAGAAACCTGAATAAATTCACGTAAGGCTGATATGATAGTATTCTGGGTGAAAGATGAAATAAACCAAATGAACCTATGCTGATTATTTTATCAATCTTTATCAAATAAGAAGATTGCCTGTGGTGCCAATTACAGAAGGTGATTCCTTCGTCAAGTGCGAAATGGTCGATTCTGTGGAAAAACAAATTCAGGAAACTCATTGGAGGAATCAACTCAGTATAACGCCAGAAGCAGTAACAGCCAAAAGAGAACTAGAAAATGCTGCTGCTGCTGATGGTGATGATGATGATTATGACGCTGAAAAGGAATAATAAGGCTTATGATGATGATTGTGATGACGAAGAAGATGATGATGATATCGTTGTTGTTGTTGTTGTTGTTTTTGTTGTTGTTGTTGTTGTTGTTGTTGTTCTTCTTCTTCTTCTTCTTCTTCTTCTTCTTCGTCTGATTTTTTGCTCTGATAATGACGATGAAAGAGGGAAGAAAAATAAAAGAACAACAAGATGAGCAACATCATCAATGTCAAGAACAACGCAATGAGGTCATGTTCAACTGACCCAGATTTCATTAGCAACAACAGCTGACAGTGCTAATTAAAAAGCGCCTCTGTTTAATCTCCTCGGTATTGGCGCTATATAAATGTTCAGTTACATCCATCAAAATTTCGCAAATCCTTGGATTTTGTGAGTGGTTATACCTATACAGTTTACTGGTATGTGTTCTGATGCGTCAGAGCTAAGTATTTAGACCAATCCCGCTATTGATGTATAAGTGCAATACAAAATTAATGCTCTCGTGTTAGGCGTTACATGATAAACATAACGCTGAGTATGCGGAACGTATTTAGGCGGAACGTAATGGCCAGACCAATACGTTCCGTCTACTCAGCGTTATGCTATTCTTATTACTCCTAACACGGGCGCATTTGTAATGCATAAATCTATCAATGACTGGATTAATACAAACAGTCGGTCAGTAGGTCTATATCCACATGTATTCGTATGCTCCATGGGTCGCTATGATGCGCATGTCCCAGACCAGACGTCCTTCTTCCTTCCATAAGTCCGTCTGAAACTTTGCCATTCGTCTTACCATAACTCTGCCACGGTCCGCACTCTTCCACTGCCAGTCCCAAGCCTGGGTGAAAGAGGAGGGCGATGATAATCATCCTATTTATGACGCAGCCTTGTCAAACAGTAATTATCCGTGTATTTACAGCCCCATTTGTTTGCTGATTCGGATCTTACCCATTCTGCATGTGATCTTACCTATAATAGTCCGGACGGTGGAATTCGTTCGGCTGGTAGATTGAAGTAACTTACCATTGGCAGCAATGACGCAGGCCGACAGACCGAGCAGCAGGAGCTGTAGTAGCTTCATTCCGCGGGTGGTTGTCTTGACGATGCTGACGAAGGACTCGACCAAGTGCTGAGCTGCTGAGACAGGTAGAACGTCGACGACTATGGTTCAGTCATTGTCTGCGACTGGCTTTTATAGTCGATCGCTTGACAAGCCATTAACTAGTGATAAATTTCCCAATTAAAATTCTCCGTTTCAATCTAAGAAAACGAGATAGACGCCAAAGGGATCCACAAGGACGGAGCCAGAACAGAGAGAAGGAGAGAAATCCTCGGAGTGAGATGGATACATACACGCAGACAGACAGACAGAAACAAAGACTGATTTGGCGTGAGAGATAGAGTGACGGGAAAGGGGAAGGAGTCGAAAATCATCCGATAATTGAGTTTGAAAGCAGATGTGTAGACAATATACATGTAAGTATAGTCCAACATGGTCTAGATTCAATTCAATTCAAACAGTTTTTTTGTTCCCCATCATGAATACAACATACAAGTATCAACACTAGTGTTATTTAGGCAACAAAAGAAGAGCCCTGAATGGTCACAGGACCCACAACTAGGACTACATAAGTACCATATGATGTAGTGATAATGACGGTTCATATACACTGAGAACTAGAAGCATACGATACACAGAAATCAAAACAAACTTAACTAAGCAAACAAACTTAACTAAGCGACGGCAGCACATCAATTTAAATAATTACACATTTAATAGGAGAGCTGGCATGGATTTTTTTAAATAGATTCAGGTTAGGCAGATGTCGAGTGCTGACAGGGATATTGTTCCAAACTGATGGCCCTGTAGACCTTAAAGCGAATAACCTTGTATTAGTTCGTGCAAATATTCCTCTATAGGATTCCACTTGTCTAGTAAGGTAATATGAGTGTCCGATGTTATATTAAAATAGAGTAATAGTGGTTGAGAAGAACTTGTTGAGGTAGGTAAGATGCCAATCGATTCAGAATGCCTGAATTTTTGCAATTTTCATAGAAATTATTTTAATATGCTCTGACCAGTTTAGATGTTGGTCAATGTAAACTCCGAGAAATTTAGTAGTAGATACCTGCGGGATTATATAACCATCATTTAGTAGCTGGCTAATTTTCAGGTATTGGTTTTCTGTGAGATCCAAATAGTATAAAATTAGTTTTATTAATGTTAATGACAATTTGTTAATTCTAAACCAATCAACCACATACGTGATTTCATGATTAATTATTTGATATAATTCATAAAAGGATTTTGTGAGAATGGAATAAATTAGTGTCGTCTGCAAATATAATAAAATTGAGAATAGTTTAAGTATTTGGAACGTCATTCATGTATAATAAGAAATAGGAGAGGATCTAGATTTGAGCCTTGTGGTCCACCATATTTGACCTGTTGAAATTTAGATAATATTCCGTCACAGATTACTTGCTGATTTCTATTCGTTAGATAACTACTGAACCATTGGGGTTCGTGCCCGTACAGCTGTTGGTCGCAGTCAAACAAAAACGTTCAATTTGGCGCGCGCTCTGAGGCATCAATTCACGGCCCAACAGCTGTTAGTTATAATCGCAATTCGTCACAAGTAAGCTACATAGTACACACTCAGTTATATTTCGTCGTAGGGTATGATGCAAACAGATGGATATACATGTACGTATCGGAGCCTCAGATGGTTATACTTATATCGATGTATAAGCGAGACTTCTGCTAAAGCAAGTGCAGTAGGAATGGTCTGTTGGAGAAGGAAACTTGTATCATGTAATTTTAAAGAACGCACTTCTGCAATTTCAGATGAAATGCTGTCTAAGCGTATAGGCCAACAGCCTTCATACAGCAACGACTGACATCATAGAAGCAGTATATATCATTCTTATAATTGCCTTGGTATGCGCTTTAAATCTCAACTGAGTTTGAGTTTTGATCCATTTTGCATTCAAAATTACAAGTACATAACAGCAATCAGATTAAACAACTAAATTAACTAACTTAGAGATGAACAGTATGTGAGCCAACAGAACGTGAGTATGCGAGTCAAGTTGCAAATGATTCATGGGAGATGAAGCTGGGACAGCTTATCTAGTCATCCCCATTGGTTACCGGTCACAGAAATCCCGGGACCATCCGACCCAAAAGGCCCGACGCCTTACTTGCGCCCGGGTTCTCCGGACGCCCAGATGGCCTCCCGTCATCACATCAACAAACTGTATTAAGTTAACAGGCTAAGGCAGCCGTACATTTAGTAACAGTATTCATAGTCCAACGATAATAGACAGCATCACACTCCAAGTTCTAAGTTGCTGAATTAGTACTGGTGAATCAGAGAAGTCTTATATACACATTTGAATGCAATCAACGAGCGAATAGTATGCAAGAATCGATAGAGTTCCACAGCTGCGGTCCTTTTATTCTGACCGAGTAGCATCTAGCATTTATCCTGGCTTTTTCTGTTCTGTAGTTTTGTCTATGTCTGGTATTATGATCATGTACATCAGTAATCACTGTAAAGTATGAGTTAAATAAAGCTGGGAGAGTGCCATTGTGGTGCCGGTACATTAACATTGCAAGTTGAAGTTTATAAATGTCATAAATTGTTAAAAGGTTTAAGGACTTAAATAGGTGGCAACTCTCTGCTAGATAATGAGCTCCACTACATGCACCTGCATGTACTAAAAACATTTGCATATGATTGCAGAAAGATTTTTTTATCGAGATTAAGAATCATTTAGCATGCGAAACCATCTTGATTCAGTTTTGCCGGACAGAATTATCCTATAGATGAATATCGCCACTTAGCATTTCATTAGTATTCGCCAAATTGATCGATACAGCACTTCATGCATGAAAATAATGTTTAAGACTGTTGGTTATCCAAAAATGCTTCAAATAGGCCTATGACAAAGATTCTGTCAGATTTCTATTGTGTCTATTCTCAGATACAATAAGTGATCGATTTTTTTTCACATTATTCTTTGTGCTACCGATGCTTGGTGAATTAATGATTGATGTTTAGCATTTCATTACGTCTAGGCATTTCGTGCATTCTGCATTTCACATGAGGTTTATAAAGCTCGTCAGTTGCAGTACTGTTGCAAGTCGTTGTAATAAACTGAAGAGATGAAGAATATGTTGGTTTTAATAGTCGTCGGGTTATCGGCGGTTCTGTTTGTCCAGGCTGGTTAGTATTTTTTCAGTTGTTCTGGATTTGACCAACAAATATATTCTTTACAATAAACAATTGAATTTCATGGGCAACATGTAATGGTAATCGTAATCTCAAGATTTCTAAAGCACCAGCCTATTTACAAGCGCTGCGTCTTGTCAGAGGTGTTTTCTAGAGAGCGAGAGAGAGAGCGAGAACGAGAGAGAGAGAGAGATAGAGAGAGAGAGAGAGAGAGAGAGAGAGAGAGAGAGAGAGAGAGAGAGAGAGAGAGAGAGAGAGAGAGAGAGAGAGAGAGAGAGAGAGAGAGAGAGAGAGAGAGAGAGAGAACATCAATGCTTACAGCAAATTGAATAAAATAGTTGAAATTTCTGCCCACACAAATGTGCTTACCAGAACTGTTAAGTTTAAAATTGTCCAGCGGACTAAACTCAATCCCACACAAACATTAATTATTACGCGTATGTATAGTTGTATACATCTGTTACATTAGCGGTATTTCATTCCTACATGTCTAATTTTCGGCAAAAAATAGTCCAAGTGCATTGGTGCTAACGTTGCTTGAACATGGTGTCCGAATGGATAGATCCCTCGACCTGTAATGCGGAGAGTAGGGGTTCGATCCTAGTCCCTCAGAGGGTCGCTGTGCAAAAACATTGAGCAAGTCCTTTAGATACCTTGCATACCTGCCTCTGGATAGAAATATTTACGCATCGAAAGATGATCGAAAGAGCACCATAACGGAAGAGCGACATAACAAAAGAGCGACAAATCGTTGACTATTTGAAAGAGCGACATAACGGAAGAGCGACATAACAAAAGAGCGACAAATCGTTGAGCAGTTTTAAAAGAGCGACATAAATAATTATTGCCCTATTTGAAAGAGCGACATAACGGAAGAGCGACATAACAAAAGAGCGACAAATCGTTGAGCAGTTTTAAAAGAGCGACATAAATAATTATTGCCCTATTTGAAAGAGCGACATAACGGAAGAGCGACATAACAAAAGAGCGACAAATCGTTGAGCAGTTTTAAAAGAGCGACATAAATAATTATTGCCCTATTTGAAAGAGCGACATAACGGAAGAGCGACATAACAAAAGAGCGACAAATCGTTGAGCAGTTTTAAAAGAGCGACATAAATAATTATTGCCCTATTTGAAAGAGCGACATAACGAAAGAGCGACATACCAGGTAACAAAAGAGTGACAAATTGGTTAATATCGTAGTATGTATTCATGGGAATATACAAGAGGGGTTGTATTCGTATCCCGAAATTACTGGCTGCAGTTGGGCCGAGATTCATGGGACATGACTAACTCTTATTCGCAGCTTAAATCTGGCCTACGCGGGAGTAGACTAAGTGGGCTACGGCGGTATTCATGAGACAGGTGCAATGCTCTACTCTGCGATTAACGCTACTCCGAGTCTGAGGTAGGAGTAAGTCCTCTATTCACAGCTTAAAGGCGATAAACAATATGGCGGCCGTCGTTATTCGTTGCATTCGACGACGTTTTAGACATCAATAAGTGTTTAAGAGAATCTGTAATTAACTCGTCTAGTTCGCCAACGGCGAACTTTAAATTGCCTTTCATTTTGCCGTCGCAAAATGTTAAAATTTGACGAGAAGTCTGACAATGTTGCATTCGAAGTGCCGCGTGTATCCGTTAGGCCTTGATCTGTCCCAACTTCACCGTAGGCTAAACTTCAAAATCTTTTCACTCTTCCTTGTCATTTTCTTACTGTACATTTGCTGCTAATCAAATCAAATCAAATCAAATCAATTTATTGCAACCCAAAAACATAACAGAAATATATTATCTAATTGCAACTCAGAAAAAACATAACAACAATATATATCACATAACGACATAAAGAGAAAAAGAAACCAGGGTAGCAAAAGGGAAACCCAGAAGGGATATGATCCCGCTTAAGTAGGGTCCCCGTGCCTTTGTATTCTGTAACCTAAATTCATTATTGGCCTGTGAAAGAAAGAGAGATATAAAGGTAAGGGCCTAATTAAATCAAATCATTGCATGAAAAGAAAAACTTAATTATAATCTTAACTAAGAACTTAACTAAATGCGGCTTTGTGCCATTCACGGTAATGTGAAGATGCTATGCAGATAAAAGAAGGTGTGTACGTAATCTTTTTTTAAAGATGAACAAATTATTAGACATGAGTATATAGGAAGGGATTGCATTCCATATCAGTGGTCCCTGAGACTTGATTGTATGGAGCCGAGCGTTGGAATGAACCTTAACAGAACGGAAAGTGGAGGCATTTCTAGTATAGTGGGAGTGTATATCATAAGCGTGGGGCAAGAAATCTTTGAATATCGGTGGGAGAAGTCCGTGCTCCAATCGAAAAAAGAACTCCCCAACTTGAAAATCCCTAATTTGGTCGATATTCAGTATTTTCAATTCTCTAAACAGTGGGGCAGTATGTGCCCATTTTCGAACACCAGCAATTAATCGAACAGCCCTTTTTTGTATAATTACCAATCTTATCAACCTAGAGGGATAGGTCATTGCCCAAATCAAATTACAATAGCTAAGATATGGATAGATGAGTGCATAATATATATTTAACTTAACAGATTGAGGCAACAGATAAGCTATACGACTCAAAATTCCAACATTCTTAGCAATCTTATTAGAAATCTCATTAATGTGCACTTTCCATGTCAGATGTTGATCGATATGTACCCCCAGGAATCTAGTTGATTCAACCTGTGTAAGAGGAGCATCTTTGATTGTTATACCCAAATTCTCACTAGGTGGTGTTTTTCTATGAGACTTGAATAAGATGTAATTGGTTTTATCAAGGTTCAATGAAAGTTTATTCGCCGCAAACCATTCGTTTATTTTAGCAAGTTCCACATTCACAAGGCGCACCAGCTCCATCCAAGATCCATGGGAGTAAAAGACATTAGTATCATCCGCAAATAATATGAAGTACAAGGTAGGCGAAGTTTTAGCTAAGTCATTAATGTAAAGAAGGAATAGTAATGGCCCAAGGTTGGATCCTTGAGGGACACCATATTTAATCCAATTAAGTTCTGACCATACACCATTGCAGAGGACCCTTTGAGAACGTTTATCAAGATAACTTGCAAACCAGTTTAGTTGGGTACCTCTGATTCCATAGTATTCTAATTTCTTTAGTAGGATACCATGATCGACCGTATCAAAGGCCTTTGCTAAATCAAAGAAGACCCCCACCGAGTATTCGTTATTATCAATGGCCCTAGTAATCATATCTTGCATATTGACTAACGCCATATAAGTGGAGTGCCCCTGTTGAAATCCATGTTGGGAGGGGTATATAATGTTATTTATAATTAACGTTTACTCTCATATTTAGGCGTACTGTGTTTGTTAAAATATTGATATGTACCCCCAGGAATCTAGTTGATTCAACCTGTGTAAGAGGAGCATCTTTGATTGTTATACCCAAATTCTCACTAGGTGGCGTACTGTGTTTGTTAAAATATTGGAAAAACTCATTTATAGTAGGGTAATGAACTTTCTCAAGAAATACTCGGTGTTATACAAATATCAGTTTGGATTCAGAAAAGGTTATTCGACCAGCTTGGCATTGATAGATGTAATTGATACAATTAATATGTCTCTTGATAACAATGAATATGTTGTTGGTATCTTCTGTGATTTGCAAAAGGCATTTGATACTGTTAATCATGAAATCCTGCTTACTAAGTTAAACAACTATGGAATTAGAGGTACATTACTTGCTTGGTTTACGGATTATCTCACAGAACGTTAACAGTTTACTGCTATTAATGATGTTAGCTCTGGGTATAATACAATACCTTGTGGAGTGCCACAGGGATCTGTGCTTGGTCCTCTGCTGTTTCTGTTATATGTTAACGATATGCCAAATTCGGTCCCAGGTACTGATATACGACTATTTGCTGATGATACAAATATTTTCTTTCATGCATGTAAAATAGCAGACTTGCATGCAAACGCTAACACCATGTTAAATAACTTGTGTGATTGGTTTTTGGCTAATAAAATGTCTTTTAACAAAGATAAGACGTCCTATATGTTTTTCGACTTCAAAAGAAAAACATCCTCTGATGACATTGGTCTTTCATTGGACAATGTTAGACTTTCATGTGAAAGTTCCTGTAAGTACCTTGGGGTGATCATTGATGACAAACTAAATTGGAAAGAACATATTGAGTATGTTATTACAAAAATAAAGAAATTCATTGGGATTTTCTTCAGGTTAAGAAACAAGTTAAATTGTCGTATCTTAAAAGAGTTATTTTTTGCATTAATTTACCCTCACCTGCTGTATGGGGAGGAAATTTATTCTGCTGCAAGCAAGTCTGCTTTGTATCGCTTAAATAATTGTATTAACCGTATCCTACGTACATTGCAATGTGCCCCTCTTAGTACACCCGTTGCTGATCTATACCGAAACTATAATCTTCTTCCGATAGCAGAACTACGTAAATTTCAGGTATTATGTGTTGTCCATAAATGTGTTCATAAATTGGATGTTCCACTTATATTTCATGATTATTTTAAAATTAATGCTGATGTTCATTCCCATTATACAAGGAACAGTAATAATACTTTCATACCTAAGTTTTTCTCTACAAAAGGACTGAGAACAACTCGCTATTGTGGTGCCAAATGGTGGCATGAACTTCCAAGCCATATTAGAAATATAGCTTCAATTAGACATTTTAAACATATGCTAAAGTTGCACTTGATTAACTCCTTGTGCCTGTAGACGTTATAGGGTATATGAGCTTTGTATCGTGAGGTTTCAGTTCAGTGCATTATATAGTAATAGGATAGTCACAATTGTGGCTTGTTTAAATTCTTTAAAGCACTCCTAAGTTGTATGTGTTTGCTTCCCAGTTAGAAAAAATGGATTATTAACAATTGTCATGATACTGGTTTGTTAAATGGTACCAGTATTTTGTACTTGCTTTTTGAAAACGTGTATTACGCCAGCATTATTAGGGTGACCGGCGAGATGAGTCCTATGTGACTTCACCGGTAGCCCACCACTCGGTTTGTAAAATTTGTGTATTGTCATTTTGCTTTATTTTGTGGTGAATAAACTACTTACTTACTTACTTACTTACTGTAACAAAAACGCCTCTTAATTTTACATTTATATTAAATTAGATTTGTTTTCCTTTACCACCGTCTTTCAATTTTTATTTGTTTACATTGTCCTCACAGCCGTGAAATTCGATGTTCCGACCTCCTCACTATTAATACTACATATTATTTTTACTTCTGTTTTATTTTGCATTCTATTTCGATGCAAATGCTGCGCGTTTGATTGTGGGGTAATAAAGGCTAGACTTACTTGCTTACTTATTTTACTCTTCGTCGGTAACGGACCTTTTTGCGCATGCGCGATCAACGATAACCACTCAAATATTGGGAAAACCCAGCGTCAGCGCACTTTACGCCCAGAGTAACTAATCGGCCGTCTGCGCCTGTTCTATGAATACCGACCACGACTAAGTTTTATTCAGGGAATTGTTATTTCCGTAGTAGGCGCTACTCCCGAATAGCTTACTCCTATCTTCATGAATACCGGTGGCAGTGGCTATTCAAATTGTTTATCAAGTTAATTGAGTTTGTTCTATATGCAAGAGAGAGAGAGAGAGAGTTTGTGCGTTGTTTTTATTTAGAGAGTTGTTATGAACATCTTCTAAGGACTGGGTGCGAATTCCAACCCTACCTATATTCTGATGTATATTGCTGTTCCGAACTATTATGTAAGCTTCAAAGGGACGCGGATGTCGGAGTGAACATACGGGCTAGCGAAATAAGGCAAGGAGACATGGGCTCAGTTTTTGATAAATGCACAAATTGACCAGTCAGTATTATGAGATTTTCAGCTTGCGAAAGATCTTGACCAGTGAAGGTGAGCAAGTCTGTGGTTCTAGATTGATTTTTTGAATAAACAGGTATTTAAGAAAATGCACGGCAAGTTTAATTTGCAGCTATATGTTGCATAGATTTACTGCTTTTAAATGTTTTTTTCGCTCTCATGTTATGACGCTCTTTCGTTATGTCGCTCTTATGAACCGATTCCATATTTACATCTATTGCAAGCAAATGCTAAGTTAATCTCTGCTAATTCAGATTACAAGAGAGTCTGTTACTACACCAACTGGTCTCAGCATCGTCCGGGCAATTCGGCGTTTTTCCCTGAAGACATTGATCCATCCCTGTGTTCTCATCTCGTCTACGCCTTTGCTACCATGGAGGGCAACAGACTGAAGCCATACGAGGACAACGACGACAACACAGAATCATCCAAGGGCTTGTAGGTATCATGATATAAATTAAATACTACTTCGGAGTCAAATATTTTCCTAATGCGATGCAAAGCCAGCGATTGATATCACTGATACTAAACTCAATACGTTTGGACTGTAAATCGATAGATCCACCGATTAAAACAAAATTCAGAAGACACTGATGTCATCATGTCAAGCACTAATCTTTCAATTTTTCATTAATAAATTATGATTACCCAAAGAGATGTAGGACTATTTTAAGGTGAGAAACATCGACTTGCGTTTGTAATAATGAAGTGAGTTTAATTAGGTCATCAAACAATCAAACTATTACCGTAGCCTAATCTGCATACACAATTTATACCGTAATCCATCCAATCCTTCCTAACCTAATCCATCCAATCTTTCCTAGCTGCTGCTGCTGCTCCTACTACTACTACTACTATTGCTACTACTACTACTACTACTGCTGCTGCTGCTGCTGCTGCTGCTGCTGCTGCTGCTGCTGCTGCTGCTGCTGCTACTACTACTACTACTACTACTACTACTACTACTACTACTACTACTAGGCGCAGCTGAGCAGTGCCCCAAAGTATCTTTCTGACTGATTGGCTAGATCTTTTTGTTCCTAGGACTAGGACTGCCTTGGCTCAACGCCGGGCATTTGCTGTTGGTCCGTCTACTTGGAATAACCTTCCCCCTACTACTACTACTTTTACTACTACTACTACTACTACTACTACTACTACTACTACTACTACTATACTACTACTACTACTACTACTACTACTACTACTACATTACTACTACTACTACTACTACTACTACTACTACTACTACTAGTAGTAGTAGTAGTAGTAGTAGTAATAATAGTAGCATGCAGCAGCAGCAGCAGCAGCAGCAGCAGCAGTAGGAGCAGCAGCAGCAGCTAGGAAAGATTGGATGGATTAGGTTAGGAAGGATTGGATGGATTACGGTATAAATTGTGTATGCAGATTAGGCTA
>JACEVL010000080.1:690000-732788 GCA_020284085.1 Aporrectodea caliginosa
AAAATGCTGTGGAGTAGTTACTTGAAGGATTAACCATACTTCATTTAACACTGTTTCATCGAATTGTTTACATATTGATCTTCTTAGTAAATTGCAATGTTATTATTTAGTTAAGAACATTATTCAGTTGAACCTTTCTTTCTTACATATTGATCTTCTTAGTAAATTGCAATTTTATTATTTAGTTAAGAACATTATTGAGTTGAACCTATCTTTCTTTCAACTGACTAACCAGCCATAATTGATTATTGTTACAAAGGGTGACCCTAATTAAGCGGAGCTTGTGCCCCTTTTGGGTCTCCCCGTTCCCTAGCCAATGCACCGATATGTATTAGTCAAGTTATAATTGTTGTTAATTGTAATATGCATTGTGCTTCTGGAAATAAAAAGTTGTCAGTTGTCAGTAGGCTCAGTCTAACAATATATTCTAGGTACCCTTCACTGGCTCCCCATTCAACAGCGGGTACAGTTCAAAACCCTTGCCCTCATGCGTAACTGCCTTGTTAGGGTGGCCGCCCCATCTTACCTGAGGTCCTTTTGCGCCTTTGGTCTCCTCTTTACCTGCGAGGGACTCTTTGCGTTCTTCGACTCGTGGTCTCATGGTTGCTTTAAGACTTTCTTGTTCACTGACTCAGGCACAGACGCAGGTCGAGAGCACTGCTGATTTCTAAGCGGCGCTATATAATTGTTCAGTTACAATTAGGCCTACAATTACAAGATGTCACGCACAATATGATCTTTATTCCGGCTAATCATATCAACCAAATTCTCATTTAGATCTGTTCGTTGATGGATAGTTCGGCAACCAGAGTATGGTCAGAAGAACAACTGGTCCCCTACTTGTACAAAGGAAATCAGTGGATTACTTACGATGACAAGACGAGTCTGACATTGAAGGTTATCTTGCTACACAGCTAGGATTATAACTGTCAACTCTGATTTTGTTAACATTTTATGTTTAAACCTACATTGGTGGCATGCAGGTGAAGGCGCCCAGAAGTGGCTAATAACCCTCGGAGAAAGAGTCCTTTGAAATCGGCCAAGTTTATTGTCCATACCATCCAACCACCAAAGCCGGCTTTCTTTAGCCAATTGGTTGAAATTTTTCTATAATGTTTGAACTTTTGCTTGTCATTGGGATTACTTTAACATCGTAGACGCATAGCCTCTGAATTCTGAATAGTTTTTCTTGAAGCGGCGCTATATAAAATTCTAATTACTATCGCTGAGATAATGCTTTGGATAGAAAGGAAACAACTTCATTCTTGCACTGTCGGAATTTGTTACCTTATCATTAAAGAACTACTTCAAATCAGCCAATAAATTTGCCAGTAATGTAAACGTGCAAATGATTTGCAAATATGAGTCCAGACTGCATTTTTCAACTGAGGTGCTCCGTAGAAGCAGAGGCACAGGACAACTAGACATCATCTGCCTTTATTGTGACCGAACTTTAACCTGTTATTAAGACTAATTCCTTTGTGATATGCCGCTCAGCTTTTTAAAATCATCACATCACAATCGGGGGGCCCGATAGCGCATTGGATAACATCTGGCACAGAGAGCGAGAGGTACCGAGTTCGAGCACCCGTTGGGCGAATATACTTTGTAGGCTGCTATTAGCGCCGTGTATTGCTGTCTGTTCTGTTAGTAGTTAAGATTTAAATTGCATAACATGTAAATGTACAGCGCAGTGCGTTTGTCAGGCGCTTAATAAAGAAAAGATTATTATTATTTATTACATATGTTTCGTTCTCTTTACTTTACGTTTAAGCATTCGCATGGCTTTCCTTAACGTTTGATCGCAATAAAGGCATACAATGATGAAGATGATGATGCTGATGATGATGATGATCGCGGTGGTGATGGTGCTGATATGGTGATGCTGGTGGTAGTGATTGTGATGATGATGAAAAAGAAAAAGAGGATGGTGATTATGATGATGATGATGATGATGATGGAAGTGACAACCGCATCACCATCATTATCACCATCGTCACCACCACCACCACGGTGGTACTGTCTGCGGTGGTGTTGGTGGTGGTGATGATGATATAGAAAATAAGAGTAAGAAGATGATGGTGATGATGACGGTGATGGTGATAATGGTGGTAATGATCAGTTACTGCCTCATAAAGGTTCACCTGTAATTACAGGACCTCACTCATATGTTATAACTAGTTCAAGTGTTCGTTTTCTTGTTCGTTTCTTTGTAGGTGCGTTGGCTGAAGAGCATGGGCTTTGCTGGTTGGATGGCAGCTGCAGTAGACTTGGACGACTTCAAAGGAGAGTTTTGCAACGAGGGTCCTTATCCTCTTCTGCGCGCCCTCAATTCAGCCCTGTTAAATCCGCCGTTCGTAAACACTTCTCTAATGTGTCTTTAGAAACTCAATACACTGTTTTGTATTATGATCGTCGTGTCATTTGTCTACGGAATAAGCTGCATATATAAAATGTACATGTATATGTATTTTTTATAGCGACCGTATGACCTCGACCAATGAACTAAGTCTAAGACTTTCTCAAGTCCCTACTCAGTAACAGACTAATGGGAGAAGGCTCAAACACTTACTCTCGTCGTTACAATATCCACTTTAGCCATTCGGGTATACGGTGTAAACTCATCCGGAACTGACTCTTTATTCTTCATGCTTTGTAGCACCATAATAGCACTCTATTTAACCATAATAATTTTTTTACTTTGCAGGAACGCAGATCCAACTACTACTACTGCCCGAATAGCAACCACTCGGTCCACTGGTAGGTCCCAAGCCTAAATTAATTCACTACCATTCTAATTCAAGCGTACATGAAGAATAATAAGAAGAAGCGGAGTCCCTTAAGCTAGGGTACGAATTACAGAATACTAGCGACTTCGTTTTTCTTAGCCTCGGCATTCGAGGGCAGGTGGCAAGTCCTCTTTATCGCCGTCGCATCTTCCCACCGAGCAGAAAATTCCACACGGTTGACTTGACAGGCATAACCGAAACGGAACTGGACGAAATATAGCCACGAAACACTTGCATGCAAGCAGCTTAAAATCCAATAAAAGTACATATTCTTTCCGAACGAAATTTTGCGGCGACAGGATGTTTCGACAGCGAGATCCTGGTAGTTCCTACGTATACATTGTGTGTAATGACCTGGAATAAGTTGCCTAACAACCTGCGACATGAACTCCTCAACCTCTCTTTGCCTCTTTTCCGCAATTGCATGCCTTGAGAGCATTCTATTCGATCGTGGTTTCATTGTGTTAGGTCGTGAGTGTCTCGGATGTGTTTCTGCTAAATTACGATAGGTAAATTTTGCAATTACAATTACAATTGTCTACGCATGTGTAAATTGCAGGTAATCTATGTGCCAACGCTGATCCACGCGTTCCGACGCACCCCTATCCAAGCGACTGCACTAAGTTCATCCAGTGCAGCAATCGGATGACGTATGTAAAGCCGTGTCCATCCGGTCTTCTGTTCGATCCTGATGTATACGTCTGCAACTGGTCCTGGGCGTTGTCTCCACAAAGACAACAGGAATGTTCCATTGCATGACTGGCTACACATGCTTAGTTAAACAGCCAACATCAACGGATCCACTGCATTCCTGATGATCAATTTTAATCGAAAAACATACGACGATGACTTACAAACATGCGTTTCAGTGGAGTAATTAGAAGAGAATAAAACCTGTAATAGGGCCTTTGTGTTCACTTACACTACATATTCATGAATGTATGAATATATGAATGTATAAAATTTAAAGTGTATTCAGTCGTGCATGTATGTGTATGTATGCATGCAACTATGCATATTGTATTGTATTGTATCGTATTTGATCATTTACAAATGATCAAATACAATACAATGCATTATGCGAGTAGGTATTTGTGTTTCCCGCATGCCCCAGAGCAACTCACTTCCGGAGGACCTCGTGCCCGTACAGCTGTTGGTCACAGTCAAACAAAAACGTTCAATTTGGCGCGCACTGTCTGAAGCGCCTATTCACAGATGCCCAAGGCACAATCGTCAATTCACGGCCCAACAGCTGTTAGTTATTATCGCAATTCGTCACAAGTAAGCTACATAGTACACACTCAGTTATATTTTGTGGTAGGGTATGTGATGCAAACAGGTGGATAAACATGTACGTATCGGAGCCTTATATGGTTATACTTATATCGATGTATAAGCGAGACTTCTGCTAAAGCATGTACAGCAGGATTGGTCTGTTGAAGATGGAAACTTAGGCTAAATCAGGCAAATTATAAAACCCACATCTGCAATTTCGGATGAAATGCTGTCTAAACGTTTAAGTCATTAGACTGCATAGAGCAACGACTTACATTATGGAAGCAGTATAATCTCAACTGTGCACCTGCATTTACTAAAAACATTTGCATATTATCGCAAAAAGATTTTTTTATCGAGATTAAGATCAGAACCATTTAGCATGTGCAACCATCTCGGTTCGGTTCTGGACAGAAAAATAGATGAATATCGCCACTTAGCATTTTCATTAGTATTCGCCAAATTTATCGATATGCCTACTTCACTTCATGTATAAAAATAATATTTTAAAGACTGCTGATTATCTAGAAGACAATGATTTATCCAGAAATGCTTTACACCTGATAATGATGATGTCAGATTTCTATTATGTTTATTCTCAGATACCATACGTGATTGATTTCTTTCATATTCTTCTTTTCTGCTACCGTTGCTTGGTGAATAAATTATTGATATTTAGCATTTCATTACGTCTAGGCATTTCGTGCATTCTGCATTTCACGTGTGGTTTATAAAGCTCGTCAGTTTCAGTACTGTTGCAAGTCGTTGTAAGAAACTGAAGAGATGAAGAATATGTTGGTTTTAATAGTCGTCGGGTTATCGGCGGTTCTGTTTGTCCAGGCTGGTTAGTATTTTTTCCGTTGTTTTAGACTTGGCCAACGCATTATTATCTACTTAAAAAAATAACCGTAATCGTTTCTTCAATCTCAAAATTTCTATAGCGCCAGCCTATTCACGAGCGCTGCGTCGTGTCAGAGGGGTTTTCTAGGGACAGAGAGAGAAGTAACTGATGATGATGAGGAGGAGGAGGATGATCACTAAATTAAGCTCCAGATTAGAATGTGTTAAGTTAAATGTCAGTTTGTATATAGTTAAATAGTTTATACATAAAATTAGAAGATAGCAATGTTTTGCATATAGACCTAATTAAAGTATATTAAACTGACTTAAATTTATTAATTCGTAAATTAAACCACAGCGATGAAACTGCGTACAGATATCGATTTTTTAGGCCTACAATTATATAGGCCTAGTTAAGATAAATTGAATGTCATTATATGATATCTTTATTGAGTTTATTTCATGATAAAACTTAAATATGTTGAGAGCTGCCTAAGGTTGTGAAACAATAGTTTGTTTACTAAATGCAAGATAAATTGGATAGATCTAACGTAGAATCCCGTGAACAGTCTACGCTAGAAATGAGATAAGCGAGATGGCTTATTTCTTAGCCATAATATTATTAGGCCTATTTATTACACCTAATTCAGGGCTACAGCATCCTAGAAGACGTAGAGAGCTGCTATCGGTAGTGTCTAGGCCGAGTTCACATAGCGAAGTGTTTCAAGTATTGTCTAGGACGACGCGATGTAGAGAGTTGTTACGGGTATTGTCTAGGGCGAAATGGCGTAGCGACTTTGTCTTAAGTATTCCTGGTCTTTGGAACTTAGAGAACGTTTGGTGTCCCCTATTATTGGCGAGAGTTTAAGAGTCACGAGATGTAGATAGTCGAAGTTCAGATCAGGCAGAGGTGAAGAGGAAGCGCGTAGCTAAGAAGGTAAACACGAAGAGAAAGACTCCCTGCTAGTAAGAGAACGAACCCTGTTCTGAGAGACGGCCATCCTCAGGACGTTGCCCATCCGGCGACCGTGGAAGAGGCAGAGTCTGACTGAGATAAAGCTGTGTATAGTGTTACCTCTCTTGGAGAAGCGACCCATCCTAAACCTCCCCTGATAGGAACGGTCACCCTGGGTAGAGATGGAGAACAGACATTTTGCATTGAAGTAGACAAAGCAGTGACTCGGGCGGCTCCAGACGGATAGTGGGCTGGAGCCGACGCCGTCCCGTGAGCAGAGAGAGAGAGAGAGAGAGAGAGAGGTAGCGTGCGGGGCGGCGGTCGCCACATATCTATCTATCTATCTATCTATCTATCTATCTATCTATCTATCTATCTATCTATCTATCTATCTATCTATCTATCTATCTATCTATCTATCTATCTATCTATCTATCTATCTATCTATCTATCTATCTATCTATCTATCTATCTATCTATCTATCTCGGTCTTTCTAATCCCGGATTTTGCTGGCGGAGTTTGTATTTGATTCACTTGATAGTTCAGCAATATTATGATTCGCGTTACAACGAGTCTATTGACATATCACACCTTTCTGTTAACATAAGCCCCCTACGGGGTCTTTTAAAAGGTTAATGACCTTTTAATCTTTCTAATGACCTATTATATAAGTCTAATGATATATTATTACTGTCTGATGACCTACTAAAACTGGTTGATGACCTATTTTATAAGTCTAATGACCTATTATATAAGTCTCATGACCTATTATATAAGTCTTATGAACAATTACAACTGTATGATGAATTATAACACGAGTCTCATGACCTAATTGACTGTTTGATGACCTTGTATATCAGTCTATATTATCATCTGAGATTTCATTTTCTTCCAGGAATGGGCTGCGAACTACTGGGTGTCATTGGGCACCCCAAAAGAGAAACTCGTCATAGGAATGGCGACTTATGGATTTGGGTTCACATTGGCTGATAGTAGCAATCATGGTCTTGGAGCAAAAGCTGCTGGACCTAGTACGGCAGGGAATTACACAGAAATTGCGGGATGGCTTACTTACTACGAGGTTAATGCCAATTCAGCATCAATCTTCGATTTGACGAATTCTTACGCAAAAAGGCTGCGTTTCTCCTTACATTTCCTGAGCAACTTTTATATAAAACAAAACCTCCGGTTGAGTTTGTGGGCAAAGCTGTAAATGTAAACTTAGACCCCCTACACCAGGGGTGGCCAACCTTTCTTGGCCTACGGGCCACTATGATTGTTGGTAAGCACGTGGCGGGCCGCAAAATGTTTGTCCTCACAGCCTCGAAAGAAATACAAAATGTTTTTTTCATATTTAATATATATGTATAAGAACAGGTTAGACTACATTAGGTCACTAGAACTTACAAGACTTAATCTTTTAAGGTTTTAGACATCATTATTATGCATAATATGGCGCCCCAGGTGCAAAATGAGACAAACAATTATTTAGAAAGGGCTGTGCGGGCCGCCAATCAGTAGCCCGCGTGCCGCATTTGGCCCGCGGGCCGCGGGTTGGCCATCCCTGCCCTAAACGGTTTTATATAGCGACCGTATGTCCTCGACCCAGCTATTTTTTCACTGGACATAGGACTATTGGTCATATGTTCCTATCGGTCATAGGTCATATGGGTCATTGGTCCTATCGATCATAGGGCCTATCGGCGATGGGAATCTCGAAGGCTAAAGCAGAGAAATTTTTAAAACATGAACAACCATTTACTGGATCATTTACTGTGAAATACGTAATACAAAATACGAACAATACGTAAAAGTCTAGAACGTCAGCAGATTTTTTTTATTTGTCTAAAAACGATCAATTTCCCTAATTAGTTCCTTTTTTACTTCAGTAACATAGGCCTATGGGTAAACGTTTATTATTTCGACCGAACGTTAAGTTCTTTGAAGTGAGTTGATCCTTGTAAGTAATTATCCTAATAAGTTTCTTGATTGGCACTGATTGTATTTGTCTATAAATACAACGAATCTCCCTAATTGCTGCTTATTTTGCGTTCGGTGTGTTAAGCTTAAAACTAAGAATGTCCATAACTAACGACTACAACCAATTATGTCGGTTTATTAGCGGCATATGACCAATAGATCCTATGACCAATCGTCCATATGACCGATCGTCCTATGACCAATCGTCCTAGAACCCTTTCACAGATCCTATCCATATTCCACTTACCTCCCTCACTGTTTTATTTTTAAATTCCATTCACCCTAGTCGTCTAACTGCCTGCCCGACACCATTGGACCTTGACTTGGAACCGAGTTTTATCCTCTTTCGTCTATATATCAGTTTTGTTTTGATTCAGCGCCTGTGAATAATCTTGTTCCCGCGATTTCGCTTATTTGGCGCTTTAAAAACCTCGAGATTACGAATGCAATCCTTCTGGCTCCGCTGTCCGTTTGAATGGGATCACGCGAGGACCGTGCAAGCCCGAGATTTAAATCTTTGAAATAAGCCACCTTTGTATATTTAGTCACCTTTAGATTTTAAAATATGTATGCTCTCCCTATATGTTCCACGAAGGAGCATGTTACTTCGCCATGGCAATTTGGTTGGGGTCAGAGCTTTGCGACGTCAATTTTCAAGAAGGTGTTACTTTTTGTGACGAAGTGCGACGAGGGGAAGGGGGTTCAAAATCGGCCAAAATTGCGTGACGTAACTTATGGACGGCCCCACACAAAATATTATGTTTATTCCGATTGATCATATCTACCAAATTCTCATTTAGATCTGTTCGTTGATGGATAGTTCGGCAACCAGAGTTTGGTCAGCAGAACAGATGGTCCCCTACTTGTACAAGGGAGATCAGTGGATTACATACGATGACAAAGCGAGTCTGACAATGAAGGTTATTTGCTATATAGGTCTACACAGCTGGATTATAACTGTTAACTCTGATTTGCTAACATTTTATGTTAAAACCTGCATTGGTGGCATGCAGGTGAAGGCGCCCAGAAGAGGTTAATGACCCTCGAGAAATAATCCATTGAAATCGTCCAAGTTTATTGTCCATTCCATCCAACCACCAAAGCCGGCGCACTTTTGCTAAATGGTTGAACTTTTACTGTAATTGTTGTATTTTTGCTTGTCAATGGCGTTAATTTAACATCGTAGACACACAGCCTTTGCTTAGTTTCGATTTGTAGCGACGCTATATAAATTCTAATTTCATCGCTGAGACGAAGCTTTGGATAGAAAGGAATCAACTTCATTCTTACACCATCATCGGAATTATTTTACTTAGTCATTAAGACATAGGGGAAGAGTCTACAAAAGATTTATCGATAATGTAGACGTGCCTCCTATATGAAGATAATTTGTTTCTCAACTGAGCTGCTTTATAGAAGCAGAGACATTCAACTAGACATCATCTGTCTTTATTGTGAACGATCGTTAACCTATTATTACGAATAATTCCTTTGTTGTGCGTCGCTCATCTATTTAAAATCGCATGTGCGCCGTTCCCCATTACTCAATATTGCACCATTTGCATGCTTCTCATTATCGCTCGGTCACAATCAATAAAAGGCATATGATGATGACGCTGATGATCATGGTGGTGGTTGCGATGATGATGATGATGATGATGATGATGATGATGATGATGATGATGATGCTTTCTGTCAACTAATTTGTCTCGGGTGGCCCTGGCTTGCGGGACCTTCGGCCCCTTTTGGGTCTCCTGGGCATACCGACGAATCTCGAAAACAGTTTCATGTACTTACGACTGTATTTTAAGTTGGTTGCTGAATAAAAATATGTTATCATGATCGTGATGATGATGATGATGATGATGATGATGATGATGATGATGATGATGATGATGATGATGATGATGATGATGATGATGATGATGATGATGATGATGATGATGATCAGATGTTGCATCACAAGCGTTTACCTGTAATTAGAGGACCTCTGTCATATGTCATAACTAGCTCAACAGTACTGTTCGTTTTCTTGTTCGTTTCTTTGTAGGTGCGTTGGCTAATGGACATGGGTTTTGCTGGTTGGATGGCATATGCAGTAGACTTCGACGACTTCAAAGGAGAGTTTTGCAACGAGGGTCACTACCCTCTTCTGCGCGCCCTCAATTCAGCCCTGTTTAATCCGCCGCTCGAAACTACGTCTCCAAGGTGTCCTTATCTATATTATAAGGAAGGTCCGATTTTTCTGTCCTTCCGTATGTTTGTCTGTCCGGCTAAAGGCTCCGAAACGGAACGGTTTAGCGATTTGAAAAAAATTTACAAAACATTATTACGCAACGTCTAGGTCAACGCGAATATTTTCAGTTCATTGGGTGGGGTTTAGGACTTTAGGTGAATGGTTAACACTTCGGCACGAAGAGCAGAAGATCAGAATGGACGCGGGATCAATTCCTGCTTACCCTCCCAAAGGTAGACTCAGCCTTTCATTCGCCAGATGACGTTGGTAAAATGGATAGGTGGGCGCCTTGCATGGCTGCCAAGCAGTTAAACTCGACTCCTTTTATAACTTGTCATTATCCGTTCACACTATGTCTTATAATCATACTGCGTTCACGTCAGTTTGAATCAACAAACGAAGATTATTATTGAAAACTGAGCAGGTCGGAGCCATGCGGTTGCTATAAAAATGCGTATACATAATACATTTAATATATATATGCAGCTTAGTCAGTCGACTAATCACACGACGGCTTTATAGAACTTACTAGCAGTTTTTACCCGGCGTTCGCCCGGGTTTTCGTCAGCGCCCGTGAATTTGAATTTAACGATGTGCAAATTTTTCGTGTATCCCTCTGGCGAATTTACGCGCTGGCTTGAAATTGTTTAATTGCAACTCTACACAATACTCCTGCATAGCTAGATTTCAATGGCATTGAAACAGACTATGACCACATCGAAACTTGAAATGTCCAAATATCGGAATTTAAAGTAAGATCCTTCAACACCGTTGCCCGGTTGAATGAGTACCACACCACTATGTAACGTCAAAACAATAACCGATGGCGCTGAAACTCCGCCACTGCTCGCTTTCTGACAGTTCCAGTCCCAAGCCTGGATAAAGGAGGAGGGCGACGCTAATGATCTTTGTTATCATACAGTGTCGTTAAACTGAAACTACTACTATGGCGCTGAACAAACGCGAGTGAAGGACTAAACAGTAACCGTCTAATGGGAGGAGGTTCGAACCCGCACTCTCGGTGTTACTATGTGAGCACTCTAACCAATCGGGTATACCGTGTAAAATCATCCAGGACACTACAGTAACAGTACTCTTTATGCTGCATGCTTTGTAGCAACATAACAGCAATCAATTTAACCAGGATTTGTTTGCTTTACAGGACTACTACCCGAGTAGTGACTACTACCCGAGTGACTACTACCCAAGTAGCAGCCACTCGACCCACCGGTAGGTCGTCTCAAAACTAATTTACTTCACTGCCATCGTCGGCTTCACACTAATTAAAGCGTAAGCCTACGTTAAGAAGAAGAGGAGCACTCCCTTAAACGAATTAAAGAATTACCGACTTCATTTTTTAACCTCGGCAAATAAAGGCCGGTGGCAAGTCCTCTCCACCGCCGTCAGATCTTTCCTCAGACAGTGGGAAGAACAGATTAGAATATTCCACGCGGTTGACTTGACAGTCATCACAGAAGCGGACTCGGACGGAATATACCCACGAATCGACGAGACATTTGCAAGCAAACAGCTTAAAATCCAATAAAAATCTTTTTTCTGAACGAAATTTGGCAGCTACCGGATGTACCGTCAGAGTGAACCCTGTAGTCAAAGCCTGCACATTGTGTACATCTATAATAACCTGGAAAAATTTGCTTAATAATATTAATCTGCAACATGAACTCCTCAGTCCCTCTTTGCCTCTTTACTGGTCGATCGTGGTTTCATTGTGTTAGGTCGAGAGCGCCTTGGATGTGTCTCTGTCAAAATTGCGCTAGATCAATTTTGAAATTACAATTATGCTATCTACGTATGTGTAAATTGCAGGTAATCTATGTGCCAACGCTGATCCGAACGTTCCGACGCACCCCTATCCAAGCGACTGCACAAAGTTCATCCAGTGCAGCAATAGGATGACGTATGTAATGCCGTGTCCATCCGGTCTTCTGTTCGATCCTGATGTATACGTCTGCAACTGGTCCTGGGCGTTGTCTCCAGAAAGACGACAGGAATGCTCCATTGCATGACAGGCGACACTTGCTTAGTTAAGCAGCCAGCATCAAAGGATCCACTGCATTCCAGCTGAACAATTTTAATCGTAAAGACGACTTAATGACATGCGGTTCAGTACATTATAATTAGAAAATAATAAAACCTGTAACAATGCCTATGTGTTCTCTTACACTACATATTCATGAATGTATGAAATTGAAAGTGTATACATTCAGTCGTGCATGTATGTGTATCTATGCATGCAACTGTGCATATTGTATTGTATTGTATCGTATTTGATCATTTGCAAATGATCAAATACAATGCATTATGCAAGCAGGTATTTGTGTTTCCCGCATGCCCCACAGCAACTCACTTCCGGAGGACCCCGTACCCGTACAGCTGTTGGTCACAGTCAAACATATGCGTTCAATTTGGCGCGCACTCTCTGAAGCGCCTACTCACAGATGCCCAAGGCACAACCGTTCATTCACGGCCCAGCAGCTGTTATTTGTAACCGCAATTCGTCACAAGTAGGCTACATACTCACGTACATTTCGTCGTATAGGCTATGCTGAAAACAGGTAGAATTCCGAAGTTATTGATATATTTTTGGGTAGCTGATTAAAGTGCTGCTTCCGAGCCAATTGCTCATCGAGCTATAGGCTATCAGGTTTTAGGTTGAGCTTGCCTAATGCGCGCAGAGCTAATGTTCCCTTCTGAGAGGATTTCCTGTTTCTCTTATTAATATGAATTCTTTCTCTCCCGCATCTCCAAAAAGCTAATAATTAAACATCATTGTTTACTCCCTCCATTTTTTACAGTACTGTAGGCCTACTCTGTCTTTATGTTCCAGGTTGCGTTGTGTCAACCTGTTTTGAAAAATAAACGAATATGCATACATCTTCTCTCAATACGTCTACTTATACTAAACGCACTATCAATCTATCAACCGTCCTGTGTGACTGTGCCAAATGAACTTGGGACGATGGATTTGTAAGGTAGGACTATACTTAAAATGTGCAATATTAAGTGTCCTGAAGCATACAAACACAATGTCTGAATTACACAGATATAAGAAATACAGTCATACATACATTCATTCATACAAGCATACATACGTACGTACATACATACATACATACATACATACATACATACATACATACATACATGTACTACGCATATACATAGATACGTGTATAGATACATACTCTGTCTGCATACACGGATATACGTATCGGAGCCTTGTGTGGCTATACATAATCGATGCATAAGCCAGACTTCTGCTAAGGCAAGTGCAGCAGGATTGGTCTGTTGAAGATGGAAACTTACATCAGACAATTAAATAACCCTACTTCTGCAATTTCAGATGAATTACTGTCTAAGCGTCTAAAGCCATCAGCCTTCATGCAGCAACGACTTACATTATAGAAGCAGTAGGCCTATATATCACGCTTATAATTGCCTTGGTATGTGGTCTGAATTTCAACTATGCACCTGCATTTGCTAAAAACATTTGCATATAATCGCGGACAGATTTTTATCGAGATAGAGATCAGAATCATTTGGCATGTGCAAATTGATTTGGTTCCGTTCTGCACGACAGAATAATAGATGATTATCACCACTTAACATTTCATTAGTATTCGCCATATTTTTGTGTTTATTCTCAGATACCAAAGTAATTGATTTTTTATATTCTTCTTTTGTGCTCCCAATGCTTGGTGAACGAATGACTGCTATTTAGCATTTCATTACGTCATTTCGCGTGAGGTTTATAAAGCTTAAAGCTCGTTAGGTGCAGTTTATAGGTGCTGTTATAAACTGAAGAAATGAAGAACCTGTTGGCTTTAATATTCATCGGGTTATCGGCAGTTCTGTTTGTTCAGGCTGGTTAGTATTTTTGGTTGTTCTGGATTTGGCCAACATTATTATCTTCTCTAAAAATTGGTGTGTGTGTATTTCCATTTTAACGACTAGCTGTGTTGTAACAAAGACCATTATCGTCGCTCTCCCCCTTTATCCAGGCTTGGGACTGGCACTGTCAGAAAGCGAACAGTGGCGGAGTTAAGAAAGTTAGTACGTGCTGTGTAGAACCGCCTGCAAACGCACTGCGGAAATATCGGATAAGAACAATCAAAGAGTGTTAAATCAATTCCACACAAACATTAATTATTACGCGTAAATAGGCCTATATATATGTATTATGTCTGTTGCTTTAGCGGTATTTAATTCCTGCTTGTCTAATTTTCGGCAGAAAAAGTGTCCAAGTGCATTGATGCAAACGTTGATTAAACACGGTGTCCAAATGGCTAGAACACTCGATCTGTATCGCGGAGAGTAGAGGTTCGACCCTGGACCCTTAGACGGTATTGTGTAAGAACCTTGAGCAAGTCCTTCTCGCGCAATTGCTCAGTGCCATCGTGTGTGAACTTCCGAACTTTAGAAGGAGAGCAGTATGAAACACAGCTGTGTTAATGTCAAAAGGACCTTACTATTAGTCTTCCTATCTTGCACACCTGCCTCGGGATAAAAAATGTTTTCATCTATTGCAGTAGAGAATACTTAGTTAATTTCTGCTAATTCAGATTACAAGAGAGTCTGTTACTACACCAACTGGTCTCAGTATCGTCCGGATAAAGGGACGTTTTTCCCTGAAGATATTGATCCATCCCTGTGTTCTCATCTCGTGTTCGCCTATGCTACCATGGAGGGCAACAGACTGATGCCATACGAGGATGACGACGACAACAACACAGAATCGTCCAAGAGCTTGTTAGTATCACGACATAAATCAAATACTACTTCGGTGTAAATTGTTTCGTAATGCGATGCAAAGCCAGCGATTGATTATATCACTAATACTAAACTCAATACATTCGTCAATCAATCAATCAATTTTTTTAATTTGAACCAGCAATAGAACTCACAGTGTAAAGTAGTAACATGAAATAACTTGTTATGGCTACAAAAAGGGACCCTTAAGAGATCTTAGAAAGACTTAGATCCCGCTAAATATGGACACCTAATTACTATGTCATGTTGTAGAATGAGTGATTCCAGCAAATTAGGTTCTTCGTAGCATGTTCTCAAATAGCTTGATGAGTGAAGACCATAAAAGTACTAAGTTCCATATAATATTATACTAAATAAACCTTAACTAACAATCACATGAAAAGACAAGAAAACACCTAAGAGGAAAAACACCTGAGAGGAAAGGCCTTGTATGAGCACTTGTTCCAGGGTCTCTAACAGTGGATTCTACTGGTCAACCCTCCGGCCGTCCTTCAATATACCCCTACACCACCTCGCCCGTGATTGGGCTGGTCGGCTAGTTATGTCCTTCTGTAAGTGACGTCTGTAAGAGTACTAAGTTGCATGTATATCATATAAACCTTAACTAACAATCGCAAGATGCAGCATAGATAGGCCTACGGGAATAGATACAGCGATAAGAACTGAAATTTCTCGAAAGGTGTGAATGCACTTCGTAGTTAAGACAGAAAACGTCCTTTAAATACTGGAGGAATCTGAAAGGAGATCTCCCCCCACTTGTTAGGTTCTTATCTGGTCCACTTTTAGAAGATTAAATTGAGAAAATAATTGACTAGTGTTAGTAGTGTGGGATCTGTTAGGGATCCCTGCCACTATGCGAACAGCTCGCTTTTGCAGGACATTTAGTCTGCGTAGCCTTGAACCATAGGTGGCTGTCCACACCATTTTTGCACTAGCACTGTAAATCGATGGATCCACCGATTAAAATAAAAATTCAGAAGACGCTGATATTATCATATCATGCATTAATCTTTCAATTTTTTCACTAATATATTATGATTTCTCAAAGAGATGTAGGACTATTTTAAGGTGAGAAACATTGACTTACGTAGTAAAAGCAGCAGCAGTAGTAGTAGCACCAGCACCAGCAGTAGTAGTAGCACCAGCACCAGCAGCAGCAGCAGCAGCAGCAGTAGTAGTAGTAGTAGTAGACAATAATTCTCCCACTCCTTATACCAATTTTCCCAAAATCTCGCGGTATCATTGATAAGCTTACATAGTGTGGAACGGTGGCCGACTGGCTAGAGGGGTTGACCTGTAACGCGGATAGTACGGGTTCGATCCTTGTCCGGGGCGGTTAATATGTAGGGACCGTGACTGCTTTGAAATATTATTGCATCTGCGCCGCCGAGGTGTGCGCATATCATTCTGAACTCTGGGCCCCCTTTGGAAGAAGGGCGATATCGAATGCAGTTGTATTGTATATATTATGTAATAGTAATAATTAAGAAGTAATAATAATATTTAATTCTGATTGTGTGAAATATAAGATACGAGAGGTTTAACAACCTGAAGCAGATATCAAACGTGAAGACCCTGCTGGCCGTCCAAGGGCGGGACTATGGAAAGGAAAACATGACAGCCTGGTTCAAGGCACCGGACAGCAGACGCGAGTTCGTCACGACCTCCATCGATTTCTTGAGGAAACGAAACTTCGATGGCCTTGACCTAGACCTAGAATATCTCGGGAGCAAAGACAGTCCATCGGAACACAAGTTCCTCATCACGTCTCTCGTCAGAGTAAGGAGAAACTTTATTTGTAAACAGTTCTGATAGCGGTTTCTTAATGATAAGATTATAAGTTTTTAAACTAACCCTGAGGGGCATCCCGCCAGCATGTGGGTCCTGCCTAATGCCCATGACAATTCTGACAGGGCAGTCATAGGCATGACTTGTTGGCGATTTCAATTTCTTCGCCTCAGTCAGTATATGAATCAGCACCGAATGACCTTAATGTGGTCCTGACTACAATACAATACGGGCAAAGTTTCGACACGACATTAAACAAACTTAATGACGACAACATAACATAAAGATGGATACAAAGATAAAACTCATGAGGGCTTTGATATGGCCAGTGGCAACATACGGGTGTGAAAGTTGGACTATCAAGAAAAAAGAGGAAGAAAGAATAAATGCGTTTGAAATGAAATGCCTAAGACAGATTCTGAGAGTATCATGGATAGAAAAACGAACAAATGAGTGGGTGTTAGAGAAAACAGGAACGGAAAGAAGTCTACTCAATCATAGATTAAAAGAAGGAAACTTACATACTTTGGGCATTTGATGAGGAAACAGGGAAACTGCCTGGAAAAAGGAGATCATACAGGGAACTGTACCAGGAGCAAGGACACGGGGAAGACCGAGAATGGGATGGCTTAACAACATCAGCATGTGGATGAATATGCCTTTTCGTCGATTGTTGACGGAGACGGAAGATAGAAAGAGGTGAAGAAGACTTGTCCATGGAGCGACCAACCCTCGGATCGAGGATGGTTGAAGACAAGACAAGACAATGACGACAAAGACAAAATGGTTGCATTCCAAACACAGAATTATAATGTTATAATTCACAAATGATCAGTTTTGTTAATAGGGAGCGCCGTATAATTAGATCATCATATATTGCAGGACATTCGAGAGGCCTTCAACGCCGAAGGAGTGGCGTCTGGACGACCAGCTCTTCTGTTGACAGCGTTTGTTTCGGCAAGAAAGGATAGCATCGATCGAGGTTACGAAGTCAGAGAAATAGCAAAGTAACGCCATTACGTCTTTCACACGGAAGCAAATCATTCCGTTTTAATATCAATTGTATGCATGATCGGTTGGGACCGGAACGCACCGGAACGGCAGTTCCGGTTCTTTTTTTCTTGACGACCGGAACGCCGTGCCGGTAAAAATGTCGAGATTTACGTGGAGCCTGAAGCCGGCGTTCTGGTTCTTTTCTCTTTAGAACGGGATCACTGGTTGTATGTACGTTTGGGTATGCATGTATGCATGCATGTACCTATATAAGTATGTAGGTATGTAGGTCGATTTATGCGTGTACGTATATTTCATTGAGTTGAATTGTACACTGTGTCCACGATAAAGTAGACCCCTAGACTTTGTTAAATATCTTGGTCAATTGTACTACTATAGGTACTAAATTTGGTGCACATGAACTTCAGTCTATTCTATCTAAACCCTGCAAATTTTATTACAATTGATGCAACGGTTACGAGGATATACCCTTATGAAATTGGGTGGTTCAGGAACCAAGTTACCAACACGTAAAACGCATCGACAGATGCGTGCGCGGCTGATCATCCTGACTCAGCACCAGTTCTCCGACAGCATTGATATTTGTTTGCGTCCATGGTTTTGTTTGCGTCTCGTGGTTTCCTTGCAACTGATCCGGTTGTGGCAATCTTTTTAACAGCTTGCTGACACCAGCTAGGGACCAATTTTTCATTGGAAATTCTGTAATGAGTCTCCTACGCCATACCCCTTCGTCTCTCTCAACTCCTTGATTAAAATCTTGTCCTCTGCACTGAAAACCATTTCTTTACAACCAACTACTGTTACTGTTACTGTTACTGTTACGTAAAACAGGTCTCGTAGTCTAATTGTTTCCGAAAATGACGCTTATAAACAACAGCCTATCCCTGCGGTAGCCAGAAAAATGACGTAATTCTATGCGTTTTACGTGTTGGTAACTTGGTTCCTGAACCACCCAATTTCATAAGGGTATATCATCGTAACCGTTGCATCAATTGTAATAAAATTTTCAGGGTTTAGATAGAATAGACTGAAGTTCATGTGCACCAAATTTAGTACCTATAGTAGTACAATTGACCAAGATATTTAACAAAGTCTAGGGTCTACTTTATCGTGGACACAGTGTATATGGCTCTCATAGTACGCCTGCTATAGACGTCACCAGCGCGCTTTCATTCTCCTCTTTGTACTCGCCATAAAGCATCGAGTAGGAAGCAATGCAGTCCCGAAAGCTGGAACTCGGATAGCACTGTGATTCTTCTTATAGATTCCATATTAGTTACAGTTAGTTATAGTTATGGTTTTTTCATTTTAGTTATAGTTCCAGTGATAGTTTGTATTATTTTTTTTATCAGGTTGCGGTGTGTCAGACAATCATCGTTATGAAGTGTTAGAGAGATTTAATTTTCTTAGCCTTGGCATGGCTATGGGGCTACCTCACAACCTAATCTTCCCACCAATGGTGTACAGTCAGAAACTCATTATTAGATGACTTCGCTATGGGATGCAAGCGGAACCAAATCTCGAAATTTCTGCCTTGACAGAGATTTGGACCCCAGACTACTCCATCGAAGGTTCAGCGCGCTAACCACTAGACTACCAAACACTACCATCAACTAATCATCCCCAAGATGGCTACTCTTTACCAGGTTGCGGTGTGACAACCTATTTTGCACAATTAACGAATATACTACAAAGGTCAAATTTAGACCTATTTAAGGAGAAACGAGAATAACGTGGTTTGTTTCCGTGAGGAGCTTGATTCTGAGTGACTTTGAACATCTGTTAAAAAGGTACTTGGATTACATCAGTCTAATATCCTTTGATTTTAACGGTTTCTGGGAAAAAAATATGACCGGCAACAATGCTCCCATCTATCCAGCAACAGGTGACAGCCCGCAACAAGCTCAAAAGACTTTGGTCAGTAATAACCTACGTATTTTACACATAATATTATGTCGTTCAGAGCTAAGCTCCTCAACCTTTAACCTAAAGACCTTTCCCATTATCTCGACTTTATCTATCTATCTATCTATCTATCTATCTATCTATCTGTCTGTCTGTCTGTCTGTCTGTCTGTCTGTCTGTCTGTCTGTCTGTCTGTCTGTCTGTCTGTCTGTCTGTCTATCTATCTATCTATCTATCTATCTATCTATCTATCTATCTATCTATCTATCTATCTATCTATCTATCTATCTATCTATCTATCTATCTATCTATCTATCTATCTATCTATCTATCTATCTATCTATCTATCTATCTATCTATCTATCTCTATCTATCTATCTATCTATCTATCTATCTATCTATCTATCTATCTAGATCCATCGATCCATCGATCCATCGATCCATCGATCCATCGATCCATCGATCCATCGATCCATCGATCCATCGATCCATCCATCCATCCATCCATCCATCCATCCATCCATCCATCCATCCATCCATCCATCCATCCATCCATCCATCCATCCATCCATCCATCCATCCATCCATCCATCCATCCATCCATCCATCCATCCATCCATCCATCCATCCATCCATCCATCCATCCATCCATCCATCCATCCATCCATCCATCCATCTATCTATCTATCTATCTATCTATCTATCTATCTATCTATCTATCTATCTATCTATCTATGTATCTATCCATTCATTTATCTATCTCGGTATCGAGATTTTGCTGGTCCCGATTTTGCTGCCGGAGTTTGGATTTGATTCTCTTGATAGTTCAACAGTCAGTTGATTGCTACTATTATTCGCGTTATATGAGTCTACTGGCCAATCATAATTTTTTGATAACCTACTGTAAGTCTAATCATCTTTTTAAACTTTCTTGTGACTTATTATATACATGTAAGTCTAATCACCTATTTTAGCTGTCTGATGACCTACTAGAACTTGTTGATGATCTATTTTATAATTCCAATGACCTATTACATAAGTCTCATGACCAATCATAACTGTATGATGAATAATAATACAAGTCTCATGACCTATTTGACTGTCTAATGACTCAGTCTATCAACTGCGATTTCATTTTCTTCCAGGAATGGGCTGCAAACTATTGGGTGTCATTGGGCGCCCCAAAAGAGAAGCTCGTCATAGGAATGGCGACTTATGGAAAAGGGTTCACGTTGGCTGATCGTAGCAACCATGGTCTTGGAGCAAATGCTGTTGGACCTAGTACGGCAGGGAATTACACAGGAGGAGACGGATTTTTGTCATACTACGAGGTTAATAGCACTTCAGTATCACTCATCGATTTGTCGAATTCTTACGCTAAAAGGCTGCGTTTCCCTTAACGTTTCCCGAGTAACTTTGATATGAAAGAAAGCCTCCTGTCGAGATTGTGGGAAAAGCTGCATGTGTAAATTTAGCCTCCTACATGCTTTTATATCGACCGTATGACTATGACCTCGACACTGGTAATTTTTTCACTGTTCTCAAATCACTCAACTGTTTTAAAAAATCTGAACGAATCGAATATAAAGTCGTATCACTCACCTACAACACACTTCAGTTCCTATCTCCGACAGTTGTTCACGGTCCAAGCACATCGCTCAACCCGCTCCACTTCCCCCATAACACTCTTTCGTATTTCCGTCACCTCATCATTAAAATCTACAAATCGCTCCTTAACTACAGCTGTTCCACCTCTCTGGAACAAACACCAGCCAGAATTACGCCAAATATCTGATCCCTACAACGAACCAACGAACTCAGCAAAACCTCATTTCATGTTATCCCTCCACAAGTCTTTTGCTCAAACTGAAAACACTGCTCTTTCACAGATCCTATCCTTCATTCCTCTTATCTATCTCTCTGCATTAATTCTAAATGCCGCCCACCTTAGTCGTCTGACTGTCTGCCTGCCCGACCACCTTCCTTCCTCCATAAGTTTTGTTTTGACAAAGCGCCTGTGAATAAGCTGGTTCCCGCGACTTCGCTTTTTGGCGATGAAGAAATCTCGAGATTACGATTATGAACCTTCTGCCACCGTTGCCCGCTTGAATTGGGCCACGCCATTCATTGTCCCCGTGTACGGACCGTGGTAACCCGAGATTTAATTCTCTGAAATAAATCACCTTCGCGAGGCGAACCGCGATCCGCACGCTCTCACACACAGAGGTACATGAGACGCATCCTACGCTCTAACCGATGTTGCAAAGAGGCGGTTCAGTTACAATCGTATGAATTTTTGACTTAACATTTATCCTAGAATACTACATACTACTTCAGAGCATGCATTCTAAAGTAGGCCTACGCATCAAGCTGATTGCTGTGCTCGCTGTAAAACCTACTTGGCATTCTGTTAAACCATAATCGTCTACGGTTTAGATATCATCAGATTCTGTCATCTGTTTGTTGGTTTCACTTTCATCGAGTTTCTGCTGTTGAAGAATTTTTTTATTGAACGCTTTATGTGAAGCATATACAGGTTGTCGTATAAGGAAATCTCAATAATGTACTCAAGAGGAATCAAGAGAATTATTTCTTTAGAAATGACGTTCACATTTTTTAGACAGCTGCGTATACATAGCTCAAGACTGCTTCGCAGGAAACAACTAACATTCTTTAGACTGTAATGTGACACATACTGCTGCATTTCTTCAATAGGTCCGTTTTATAAATTCTGTGTTATTTAGTCATTATTATAATATCATCGACAACAAAACTTTTATTTTTACAAGAGGCTTGCGCACTGGGTGCGCCTCTGATTAGGTCGTACTGCGAGATGCGCTTCAGAAGTTGTTAGATCACTGAGATGCGATGCGAAAGAACAGTAACATTTTATTATTACAATTATCTTTCTTTAAATTAAGGTAGCCACGTACAATATGATGTTTATTCCAGCTGATCATAGCTACCAAATTCTCATTTAGATCTGTTCGTTGATGGATAGTTCGGCAACCAGAGTGTGGTCAGAAGAACAACAGGTCCCCTATTTGTACAAGGGAAATCAGTGGATTGGTTACGACGACAAGACGAGTCTGACAATGAAGGTTATTTACTTCACAGCTAGGATTGGAACTGCTAACTCTGATTTGTTGAAATTCTATGCTAAAACCTACATGTGTGGCATGCAGGTGAAGGCGCGCAGAAAAGGCTAATGAACCTCGTTGAAAGAGTCCTTTGAAATCGTCCAAGTTTATTGTCCATACCATTCAACCTCCAAAGCCGGTATCACGAAATAGAGTAGGCCTATCCGTCCTAAGACTATCTGGGGGAATGTATGAATTTATCCCCGGATGGAATAAACCGGTTTAGAGTATCCGGGGGATAAACCATTTTATCCCCCATCGTCATACGCATCACGATAGCCTCGAAGAAAATCCAGTCAAAATCACCAAAAACGAAGTAAATTATTTTCAGGTCGACGTAAAAACTAAAGATACGCAACTTAAAATATTTTATGTGTACAATAAATACAAACAGTACGACTGAATACACTAAGAAACCGCCAAAAATGCAAACCCAACCGCATACTCCATTTCGCTAAGAGGGATGGGGGATACTCTATGGGGGATACTCTATTTCGTGACACCGGCTCTCTTTAGCCACATGGTTGAAAGTTTGCTATAATGTTTGAACTTTTGCTTTTACTTTAATATCGTAGACACACAGCCTCTCAATAGTTTTTCTTAGAAGCGGCGCTATATAAAATGCTAATTACTATCACTGAGATAATGCTTTTGATGGAAAAAAAAACACTTCATTCTTGTTCTATCGGAATTTGTTACTTCGTGATTAAAACATAGGGAGTCTACTACTTCTTACTTTGGGCATATAATGAGGAAACAAGGTGAATGTCTAGACTCTAGAGAAAGAAATTATGCAAGGAACGGTACCGGGAGCAAGAGTAAGAGGGAACCCAAGGAAGAGATGGATGGACAACGTGGGCGAATGGTTGGAATTATCAACGGAAAGGTTGCTGCGAGAAACCGAGGACAGGAGAGGATGGAGAAGAATCGTCTACAATGCGACCAACCCTCGTATCGAGGACGGTTGAGAGAGAGAGAGAGAGAGAGAGAGAGAGAGAGAGAGAGAGAGAGAGAGAGAGAGAGAGAGAGAGAGAGAGAGAGAGAGAGAGAGAGAGAGAGAGTCTACTACTTCAAATGAGCCAAGACCTATTTGCCAGTAATATAAACGTGCCTCCGATATGAAACGTAAGTCCAGAATGCATTTTTCAACTGAGAGCTGCTGTGTAGAAACAGAGGCATAGGACAACTAGACATAATCTGGGGGGACAGCCAACAACAAGCTCAAAACACTCTGGTTAGTATAGCCTACGTATTTTACACTTAATAATCAGGTCGTTCAGATCTAAACTATTCGACCAATGACCTAACGTCCATTCCATCCATCCATCCGTCTGTCTGTCTGTTGTCTGTCTGTCTGTCATCCATCTATCTATCTATCTATCTATCTATCTATCTATCTATCTATCTATCCATCTATCCATCTATCTATCCATCTATCTATCCATCTATCTATCTGTCTATCATCTATCATCCATCCGTCCATCCATCCATCCATCCATCCATCCATCCATCCATCCATCCATCCATTCATCCATCCATCCATCCATCCATCCATCCATCCATCCATCCGTCCATCCATCCGTCCATCCATCCATCCATCCATCCGTCCATCCCCACCCGTCCGTCCATCCACCCACCCGTCCGTCCACCCATCCATCCATCCATCCGTCCATCCACCCGTCCGTCCATCCGTCCATCCACCCATCCATCCGCCCGTCCGCCCGCCCCATCATCCATCCATCCACCCATCCACCCATCCACCCACCCACCCACCCACCCACCCACCCACCCATCCATCCGTCCCTCCATCCATCCATCCATCCATCCATCCATCCATCCACCCATCATCCCATCCATCCATCCCATCCTCCATCCATCCATCTATCCATCCACCCTGCACCCACCCACCCACCCACCCACCACCCACCCACCCACCCACCCATCCATCCATCCATCATCCATCCATCCATCCATCCATCCATCCACCCACCCACCCACCCACCCACCCACCCACCACCCACCCACCCACCATCCATCCATCCATCCATCCATCCATCCATCCATCCATCCATCCATCCATCTATCCATCTATCCACCCACCCACCCATCCACCCATCCACCCCATATCCATCCATCCATCATCCATCCATCTATCTATCTATCTATCTATCTATCTATCTCGGTCTTTCTAATCCCGGATTTTGCTGGCGGAGTTTGTATTTGATTCACTTGATAGTTCAGCAATCAGTTGATTGCTACTATGATTCGCGTTATAGTGAGTCTATTGACATATCACAACTTTCTGTTAGTCTAATGACACCCTTTTTAACCTACTTTCTTATGACCTATTATTACGGCTAATGACCTATGAACAATAACAACTGTATGATGAAATATAATACAAGTCTCATGTCCTAATTGACTGTATATCAGTTTATCATCTGATATTTCATTTTCTTCCAGGAATGGGCTGCGAACTATTGGGTGTCATTGGGCGCCCCAAAAGAGAAGCTCGTCATAGGAATGGCGACTTATGGAACTGGGTTCACGTTGGCTGATAGTAGCAACCATGGTCTTGGAGCAAAAGCTGTTGGATCTAGTACGGAAGGGAATTACACAAGATTTGCCGGATCGTTGTCTTACTTCGAGGTTAATGCCACACCAGTAACATTCATCAATTTGACGAATTCGTACGCCATAAGGCTCCTTTTCTCTTTACGTTATCTGAATAATTTAGATATGAAAGACTCCTTTTTAGTTTGTGGGTAAAGCTGTATATGTAAATTTAGACCCCTACGCGCTTCATATGGCGACCGTATACCCTCGAATGCTAATTTGTCACTGTTCTAAATCACTCAACTGGTACCTGCACGAGTAGAAGATAAATTCGTATCACTCACCTACAACACACTTCAATCCTCCCAGACCTCTTATTTTCGTCAATTGTTCACGGTCAGAACATTTCGCTCAGCCCGCTTCACTTCCGCCCTAACACTTCTCCGCCTTTCCGTCACCTCATTACTAAAATCTGCAAATCGCTCCGTAGCCATAGCTTTTCCACCTCTCTGGAAAAAACACCAGCCGGAATTACGCCAAATATCTTATCCATCCTACGAACTTAGCAAAACCTCACTTCTTGCCAACTCTCCACAGGTCTCTGCTCAAAACTTAAAACACTGCTCTTTCACAGATCCTAGGCCTATCCCCTTTTCCCTTACCTCCTTCACTATTTTCGCTATAAACAAAGACCTATTATTTTCTATAAACTCTTTGACATTGTAACCGATTGCGGTGTGCCAATTAGAGTTGTCTTTCTCAATAAACGAATATAATTATTATTATTTTAATTTTAAAGTCATCCACCCGAGTCGTCTGTCTGTCTGCCTGTCTAGCCCGTTTGGATCTTGACTTGGAACTGAGTTTACCCTCCCCGCTTATCAGTTTTGTTTTGATTCAGCACCTGTGAATAAACTTATTCCCTCGATTTCGCTTATTTGGCGCTTTAGTAACCTCGAGGTTTCGAATACGATCCTTCTGCCACCATTACCCGTTTGAATGGGGCCACACGAGGACCATATGCTAGCCCGAGATTTAAATCTCTTAAATAAACCATCTTTGGAAGACGAACCGCCATCCGCACGTTCTCTAACACAAAGGTGCATGAGACGTAGCCTACCGCTCTAAAAGTCTAACCGATGTAGCCAACCGGGCCGGCACAGATGCAGTTCAATTACAATTAATATGAATTTTTCGGCTTCACATTTTGCCCAGGATACTACATACTACTTCAGAGTATGCATTCTAAAGTATGCACGCATCGAGCTGATTGTTGTGATTGCAGTGGAACCTATTTGTCATTCTGTTTAATCATAATCGTCTACGGTTTAAATATCATCAGAGTCTTTCATCTGTTTGCTGGTTTCACTTTCATCGAGTTTCTGCTGTGGAAGAATTGTTTTATTAAACGCTTTATGTATAACATATACAGGTTAGCTCTGACGTATAAGTTAATCCCTATTATATAATCAAGAGGAATCTAGAAAATTATTTCTTTAGAAATGATGTTGGCATATTTTGGACAACTGCGTGGCTCAAGACTGCTTCGCAGGAAACAGCTAACACTCTATAAAGTATTATAGACTATTTAATGTGACACATATATACTGCTGCATTTCTTCCATGGGTGCGTAGTATGAATTCGTGTGCTATTTATTTAGTAATGATAATAATAACATCACCAAAAAAACTGTTCTTTTCTCACGAGGCTTGCGCACTGGGAGGCCTCTGATTAGGTGGTACTGCGAGATGCGCCTTAGAAGTTGTTAGATCACTGAGATGCGATATGAAAGACGAGTAACAATTCATTATTACAATTATCTTTGTTTAAAGATGCCACACGTAATTAAGTTCATGCCGACTGATCATATCTACCAATTTCTCATTTAGATCTGTTTGTTGATGGATAGTACGGCAACCAGAGTTTGGTCAGAAGAACAACTGGTCCCCTACTTGTACAAGGGAGATCAGTGGATTACCTACGATGACAAGACGAGTCTGACAATGAAGGTTATCTGCTACACAGATATAGGATACTAACTGCGAACTTGTTAGAATTTGATGTTAAAACTTGCATTGGTTGCATGCAGGTGAAGGCGCGCAGAAGAGGGTAATGACCCTAGCTCGAAGAGAGAGTCCGTTGAATTCGTCCAAGTTTATTGTCCATACCATCCAACCACCAAAGCCGACGCACTTTTGCTAAATGGTTTAACGTTTACTGTAATGGTTGAACTTTTGCTTGTCAGTGGCGTTAATTTAATATCGTAGACAAACAGCCTTTGCTTAGTTTTAATTTGAAGAGCCGCTATATACATTCCAATTTCCATCGCTGAGACGATGCTTTGGATAGAAAGGAATCAATTTCACCCTGACACCATCGGAATAATTTTACTTCGTCATTAAGAGTCTACAATAGATTTGTGGATAATGTAAACGTGCCTCCGATATGAAGATAATTTATTTCTCAATGAGCTGCTTTATAGAAGCAGAGGCATTCAACTAGACATCATCTGCCTTTATTGTGACTGAACGCCAACCTATTATTTTATGAAGCCTATAATTATTCTTTTGTGGTACGTCGCTCATCTATTTAAAATCGCACGTGTGCCGTTCTCCATTACTCTACAGGGTGGGCCAATAAAGTAACCCCCTTGGCAGTTTTGCTAATATTTCCGCCACGAGTAAGAATTTTTGAATCACGTTTTACGGGCTTAAATGTATAATTCATATCTACGTATAATGGCCAAATTTCATCAAAGCATTTCAAACAGAACAAAAGTTATACCACTTTAAGTGAGTCCACCCACTGTTTTTTGATGGTTCAAAAACGTAACTCAACTAAAAGCAGCAAAAAACGATTTTACTAAGGCACTTCTCAAATAATTGTTATCAAACAAACTTGATTATTGTTTCACAACTTGAGTTCAGTGTGTTCAACATCAGTACCCATACATGTTCTGAGTCTTCTTGTAAAGTTTTGATGTCTTTGTTGATGGGTTCCAGCGGTAAATCTTCCCACATCAATTTCAATGCGACCTTCAATTCTCTTATCGTTTTTGGCTTTGGTCGCAGATTGTGGAATTTCTCCAGAATAGCTCCCCTTTCGTGATTATCCATTTGTTGGAGTGCGGAAGATTTCGGCCTTCCGCTGCCTTTACGACGTTGATGATCAAGGCATGATGATGATGATGATGATGATGATGATGATGATGATGATGATGATGATGATGATGATGATGATGATGATGATGATGATGACGCTGATGATGATGGATGGTTGATGATGATGACGATGATGATTATGGATGATGATGATGATGATGATGATGATGATGATGATGATGATGATGATGATGATGATGATGATGATGATGATGATGATGCTGATGATGATCAGATGTTGCATCACAAGTCTTTACCTATATATAATTACGGGGACTCTCTCATATGTCATAACTAGCCCAACTTTACTTCTTTCTTGTTCCTTTCCTTGTAGGTGCGTTGGCTAAAGAGCATGGGCTTTGCTGGCTGGATGGCAGATGCAGTAGACTCGGACGACTTCAAAGGAGAGTTTTGCAACGAGGGTCATTACCCTCTTCTGCGCGCTCTCAATTCAGCCCTGTTTAGTCCGCCGCTCGTAAACACGTCTCCAAGGTTACCTTATAAATTCTATAACGTAGTGGATCCGTTCACGCCCCAGGCGTTAGCGGAACCCCAGTACTACATTCACGCCCGTCGCGTTATTGGCTAAAGTCTGTCACGTGAACTTGTTGTCTTCCGGTGGAATTTTGATATGGCGGACATCTTGAAGGTCGGTTAGGGCCAGGTTAGGATTCGTGGGGTCGTTTAGGGTCAAATTAGGCGTCGTGAGGGTCGTTTATGGTAAGATTAGGCGTCGTGAGGGTCGGTTAGGGTCAGTGTTAGGGTTAGTGTCGTCTTTAGAAAACACGGTGAACAAACTTCCACCGCAATCGGGAGGGTTAATCGGTCGGTTCGTTTCAGGTACACACAATCATGTGACATGAATTGACCAATTGCGAGGCGGGCGTGATTCTAGTCCCAGGTATAGAATCACGTCGGGCGTGACTGTATCCACGACCATTCTATAAAGCCATCGTGTGATTAGTCTACTGACTAAGCTGCCTATATTAAACGTAATGGATCCATTCACGCCCCGGGCGTTAGCGGAACCCCAGTACAACATTCACGCCCGTCGCGTTATTGGCTAAAGCCTGTCACGTGAACTTGTTGTCTTCCCTTGGAATTTCGAAATGGCGGTCATCTTGAGAGTCGGTTAGGATCAGATTAGGATTCGTTGGGTCGTTTAGAGTCAGATTAGGCGTCGTGAGGGTCGGTTAGGGTCAGGGTTAGGGTTAGTGTCGTCATTAGAAAACACGGTCAACAACGTTCCACCGCAATCGGGAATGTTTGTCGGTCGGTTCGTTTCAGGTACTCAAAATCATGTGACATAAATTGACCAATTGCGAGGCGGGCGTGAGTCTAGTCCCCGGTATAGGCTCACGTCGGGCGTGACTGTATCCACGACCTATATTAAATGTAAATGTATACGCATTTTTATAGCGATCCCATGGCCTCTACCTACTTAGATTTCAATAATAATCTTCGTTTGTTGATTGAAACTGACATGACTGGGCATTATTAATTATTAATACACTCAAGTGGAAGCTGCCTACTGGAATCCTAAGGAATTTATATAATTCGCTTATGCTGCCCTACTTAACGTACTGTACTACTGCTTGGGCTGGAGGCTCTCCAAATCGCCTTAAACCTATTTTTTTTACTCCAGAAGAGATTGATTAGAATCATTTTGCGGGTGTACATGTACATTACCTTGCCCATAGTTCCCCACTATTCAAGTCTCTCAACTTACTCTCCATATATGATATTTATCGTCATCAATTGGCCTCTCTTATGTATAGGCATCAGACGGGGCTTCTTCCTTCCATATTTAAAAATTTTTTCACGACTAATTCTGATCTCCACCGATATAATACACGTAAGAAGCACGATTATCGATCTGCTTTATCTAGAATTGGGGCGCACTCTTCCTCGGTTCGTATCACGGGTCCTAAACTATGGAATTCTATTGATCCTTCTGTACGATCTGCCCTTTCTCTTTCATCCTTTAAATATACTTTTAAATCCTTATTGGTCTCTCAGTACTCCTAAATTATCCTACTTTACTCGAAACTAATATTGTTGACTTCTAGTGTTCCTTTTTCTGATGTAGCCTTTCTGTTTTGGTTCTAGTACCCACCCTATCCATCTAGTTTTCCTACCTATGGGGATGACTCGATAAGCACTTTGTGCTTCATCTCCTCATTAGTTGTTATTCTTTCGCTTATGAACTGATGTATCCTATCATTGCACTGTTTATACTATACGCATTTACTTGTCTAATTAACATTTCTGATGAACACAGTAGGCCTATGACTAAAAGTCATAGTATGAGCGGATGATCACAAGTTACTACTGTCAGGAGTCGAATTTAACTGTTTGGCAGCCATGCAAGGCGCCCATCTCTCCTCCGAGTGAGGGACTTGCTGAAGGTCCTGCGCCTACACAGTGACCGTCTTATGGGAGGAGGCTCGAACACGTACTCTCGCTGGTACAATGTGAGCACCCTAGCCAATCGGGGGAATACGGTGTAAAATCATCCGGAACTGATTCTTTATGCTTCATGCTTTGTAGCACCATAATAGCAATCTATTTAACCATTATTTGTTTGCTTTACAGGACTGCCACCCGACCCACCGGTAGGTCGTCTCAAACCTAATTTACTTCACTGCCATCGTCGGCTTAACACTAATTAAAGCATACTCGAAGAAGAAGAGAATCAGTCCATTAAGCGAATTAAAGTATTAGCGACTTCATTTTTTTGCCTTACAAAGACAGGTGGCAAGTCCTCTCCATTGCCGTCAGATCTTCCCACCGACAGTGGGAGGAACTGTCGAGAAAATACCACGCGGTTGACTTGACAATCATCACAGAAGCGGACTCGGATGGAATATACTCACGAATCGACGAGACATTTGCAAGCAAACAGCTTAAAATCCGAAAAAAATACAATTTCTTTCCGAACGAAATTTGGCAGCTACCGGATGCACCGCCAGAGAGATCCGTGTAGTTAAAGCCTACACATTGTGTGCATCTCTAATAACCTGGAATAATTTGCTTAGTAATTTTAATCTGCAACATGAACTCCTCGACCTCTCTTTACCTCTTTACCGCAAACGCTTTGAAGACCATTCTGGTCGATCGTGGTTTCATTGTGTTAGGTCGAGAGCGCCTTGGATGTGTCTCTGTCAAAATTGCGCTAGATCAATTTTGAAATTACAATTATGCTATCTACGTATGTGTAAATTGCAGGTAATCTATGTGCCAACCCTGATCCGAACGTTCCGACGTATCCCTATCCAAACGACTGCACTAAGTTCATCCAGTGCAGCAATAATATGACGTATGTAATGCCGTGTCCATCTGGTCTTCTGTTCGATCCCGACGTATACGTCTGCAACTGGTCCTGGGCGTTGTCTCCACAAAGACGACAGGAATGCTCCATTGCATGACTGGCAAAACATGCTTAATTAAACAGCCAACTTCAACGGATCCACTGCATTCCAGCTGAACAATTTTAATCTAAAAAAGTACGACGATGACTTACTAACATGCGGTTCATTGCAGTAATTAGAAGAGAATAAAACCTGTAACAGGGCCTATGTGTTCTCTTACACTACATATTCATGAATGTATGAATGTATGAATGTATGAAATTGAAAGTGTATTCAGTCGTGCTTGTAAGTGTATGTATGCATGCAACTATGCATATTGTATTGTATTTGAACTCCGCCTCAGGTTCCTGCTATGGAACCTGTGCCGGTCCCAAGCCCGGGTAAAGGAGGAGGGTTCCACGGAGGGTTTGTAGCCCTCCCGGGTAAAACAAATTACCGCAACAGAAACGACACAGATTAACTACAATTACACTGTCGAAGCTGGTCCGAGGAGAGACGGGAAGGTGGAAGACCTATCACGATCACTCAGGATCTGGAAGGCGGCGGAATGACGTGGGACGATGCTATGCTGGCCGCGGAAGACAGGATAACGTGGAGAGGCTGTGACGCCCGATGCGCTGCCAGCGCGAGGAAGGACTAAGGTCTAAGGTTTGATCATTGCTGTGGAGCATTGGTCTGCAAATTGTTCATTAGTCCCTTTAGGCTTGCCTAGCTTGTCTAGAGTAACACAGGGAGGAGATCCGGTCGACGTATCCTTGGATCGTAGACTCGGAACCGACCTGGGCTGATGAATCAAAGTCCTCCGTGCCCACCTTCATGTGGTGCAGACTGTTAGTATCCTCCCAAATTTTGGTAGGAGAACGAACGGGCACGGCAGGCAAAACCAGGGGAAGGCAATGGCAAACCACCCCTGTTAATATGCCAAGAAAACCGTATGGATCAAGTAACTTGATCATGACGGTCGCCAGGGTTCAACGAACTGACAGCACAAGGTAAAGGTAAACAAGGTGGAGCATGCCGGAAACACAAATACCTACTTGCATAATGCATTGTATTATGCAAGTAGGTATTTGTGCTTCCCGCATGCCCCACAGTAACTCACTTCCGGAGGACTTCGTGCCCGTACAGCTGTTGGTCACAGTCAAACATAAACTTTGCGCGCACTCTCTGAAGCGCCTATTTACAGATGCCCAAGACACAACCGTCCATCCACGGCCCAACAGCTGTTAGTTATTATCGCAATTCGTCACATTGTAGGCTACATACTCAGTTACATTTCGTCGTATAGGCTATGCTGAAAACAGGTAGAATTCCTAAGTATAGTTGATTAAAGTGCTGTTTCAAAGTCAATTGTTCATCGAGCTCAAGGCTATCAGGCTTTAAGTCGAGCTTGCCTAATGCGCGCAGAGCTACAGCGCGTTAGTTCGATAAATGTTCCCTTCTGAGAAGATTTCCTGTTTCCTTAATTATTAATATGGATTCTTTCTCTCCCGCAGCTCCCCAAAGCTAATAATTAAACATCATTGTTTGCTCCCTCCATTTTTTTTACAGTATTGTACTCTGTCCAGGTTGCGGTGTGTGAACCTGTTTAGCAAAATAAACGAATATACATACATCTTCTCTCTATACGTCTACTTATACTAAACGCGCTATCAACCTACCAACCGTCCTTTGTGACTGTGCCAAATGAACTTATATACATAATTATATATTCGTTTAATTGAGAAAAACAATCTTACAAAAACGCAGAAATGCTAACATGAGTGATAATGGATAATTAAAGTTCATTAGAAGATTTTTAGAATAAACTAGTAAATATTTTTATTTAATGATAAATTGAGAGTTGTCCTTGGGTGGGAGAGTATGGTTGTGTGCTCTAGATCTTAATTGGTGAGAGGAGAGGGGTCGGGTGGAGGTAGGAGTTGGGACGATGGATTTGTAAGGTAGGATTATATATACTTAAAATGTGCAATATTAAGTGTCCTGATGCATACATACACAATGTTTGTATTACATAGATATAAGAAATACAGTCATACATACATTCATTCATACAAGCATACATACGTACGTGCGTACATACATACATATATGTAGAAGGAAAGGCCTACGCATTTATACATAGATACATATATAGATCCATACTCTGTCTGAATGCACGGATATATACGTATCGGAGCCTTATGTGGTTATACATAATCGATGTATAAGCCAGACTTCTGCTAAGGCAAGTATGTATGTATGTATGTACGTATGTATGTATGAGCACTTGTTATAGCGCTCCTTCAAGATTTCTACTCAGAGGAGCTCCCGACTACAGCGCCGGTGTCACGAAATACAGTATCTCCCATACATGAGTATCCCCCTTACCAAAATGGAGTATTCGGTTTAGTTTACATTTTTGACGGTTTCTAAGTGTATTCAGGCGTACTGTTTGGATTTATTGTACACATAAAATATTTTAAGTTGCGTATCTTTAGTTTGTACGTCGACCTGATATTAATTTACTTCGTTTTTGGTGATTTTGACTGGATTTTCGTCGAGGCTATCGTGACGCGTATGACGATGGGGGATAGAATGGTTTATCCCCGGATACTCTAAACCGGTTTATTCCATCCGGGGATAAATTCATACATCCCCGGATAGTCTTAGGACGCATACTCTATTTCGCGATACCGGCACTGAATCGGAGTTTCACGCCGAAGCGCATGAGCAATTGCGAGTGAGGACTTGCCCAGGGTCCCTACGCGGCGGCGTGAGGTGTATTAGAACCCGCAACCCTCCGGCTGCAATGCACCGAACATACCTCTACACCACAAGTGCAGTGGGATTGGTCTGGCTGTTGAGGATGGAAACTTAGCCTACATCAGGCAATTTATAAACCCCACTTCTGCAATTTCAGATGAAATGCTGTCTAAGCGTATAAACCAACAGTCTTCATACAGCAACGACTTACATTATAGAAGCAGTATAATATATTATATTACACTTATAATTGCCTTGGTATGCGGTCTGAATTTCAACTATGCACCTGCATTTACTAAAAAAATTTGCATATAATCGCGGACAGATTTTTTATCGAGATACAGATCAGAATCATTTAGCATATGTGCAAATTGATTTGGTTCCGTTCTGCACGACAGAATAGTATGAGTATCACCACTTATCATTTCCTTAGTATTCGCCATATTTTTGCGTTTATTCTCAGATACCACAAGAGATTGATTTTTTTACACATTCTTCTTTTGTGCTACCAAGTGAATTAATGACTGATATTTAGAAGTTCACTACGCCATTTCGCGTGAGGTTTATAAAGCTCGTTAGGTGCAGTTGTTAATCGTTGTAGGCCTAATAAACTGAAGATATGAAGATTCTGTTGATTTTAATATGCATCGGGTTATCGGCGGTTCTGTTTGTCCGGGCTGGTTAGTATTTTTTCCGGTTGTTCTGGGTTTGGCCAACATATTATTATCTACTTAAAAAATGAGGTTCATGCGCAAAGATATAAGTAAGTGAGTAAGTAACCGTAATCGTAATCTCTAAATTTCTAAAGCACCAGCCTATTCACGAGAGCTTGCATCGTGTCAGATGGGTTTCTTGAGACTGAAATGAAGTGGATGTCAAGCGAACTATTCTGTTTCATATAATCTGTTGAAGAACAATTTTGTTCGATCGTGGTTCTGCTACCATGGAGGGCAACAGACAGAAGCCATCTAAACTATTCATTGAATAAAATACAGCCCGTAAAAACAAAGTTTTTTACTATATCCATCTAGTATCCTATAATGCGTCTTACGAAGCAGTGACCTCTACAAATATATAGTCCGCGTTCATTTTACAACATAGCGTGCGGTTAATGAAGCAGCGCACGCGCTTTTGTGCTGCGGCCAATGAAAACGCTGGCCAATCACAACGCTGCGTAACGGAAAAGGGGATTCCCCGATTCGAAAAGTTGAGTCCCCGATTCTATAAGCTAGCCTTTTTGGGGAGCTGAAATTTTTAATAGAATGAAGGGTCTGCGAGGACGAGTCTATCTGCCAAGTTTCAGGACGATTGAATGATTGTAAGTGATCGAATTAGTCGTCGCAAGATTTGACATTTTAGCCTGTGGCTCAAGCAAGCAAGCAAGATTTCCGCAAGTTAAACTAGATGGATAATAAAATACAGCCCGTAAAAACAAAGTTTTTTACTAATATCCATCTAGTATCCTATAATGCGTCTTACGAAGCAGTGACCTCTACAAATATATAGTCCGCGTTCATTTTACAACATAGCTTGCGGTTAATGAGGCAGCGCACCCGCTTTTGTTGCTGCGGCCAATGGCAACGCTGGCCAATCACAACGCTGCGTAACGGAAAAAAGGATTCCCCGATTCGAAAAGTTGAGTCCCCGATTCTATAAGCTAGCCTTTTTTGGGGAGCTGAAATTTTAATAGAATGAAGTGTCTGCGAGGGCGAGTCTATCTGCCAAGTTTCAGGACGATTGAATGATTGTAAGTGATCGCATTAGTCGTCGCAAGATTTGACTATTTAGCCTGTGGCTCAAGCAAAGCAAGCAAGATTTCCGCAAGTTAAACTAGATGGATAATAAAATACAGCCAAAGTAAAACAAAGTTTTTTACTATATCCATCTAGTATCCTATAATCCGTCTTATGAAGCAGTCACCTCTACAAATATATAGTCCGCGTTCATTTTACGTCGCCCGATATCTATATTTAGAACGTTCTAAATATAGATATAGATGGGAAAAGGTGATTCCCCGATTCGAAAAGTTGAGTCCCCGATTCTATAAGCTAGCCTTTTTTGGGGAGCTGAAATTTTGATAGAATGAAGTGTCTGCGAGGACGAGTCTATCTGCCAAGTTTCAGGACGATTGAATGATTGTAAGTGATCGAATTAGTCGTCGCAAGATTTGACATTTTAGCCTGTGGCTCAAGATGCATTCAAGCAAGATTTCCGCAAGTTAAACTAGATGGATAATAAAATACAGCCAATAGTAAAAACAAAGTTTTTTACTATATCCATCTAGTATCCTATAATCCGTCTTATGAAGCAGTCACCTCTACAAATATATAGTCCGCGTTCATTTTACGTCGCGCCCGATATCTATATTTAGAACGTTCTAAATATAGATATAGATGGGAAAAGGTGATTCCCCGATTCGAAAAGTTGAGTCCCCGATTCTATAAGCTAGCCTTTTTGGGGGAGCTGAAATTTTGATAGAATGAAGTGTCTGCGAGGACGAGTCTATCTGCCAAGTTTCAGGACGATTGAATGATTGTAAGTGATCGAATTAGTCGTCGCAAGATTTGACATTTTAGCCTGTGGCTCAAGATGCATTCAAGCAAGATTTCCGCAAGTTAAACTAGATGGATAAAAATGAGCATAGGTCGAGGCTACTTGGTCACTATATAAAATCGTGTACATTTATTATTATTAGCTTACAAACTGTCTTCGACAAACCAAAGAGTAAATAATGACATCGCTGCAAAAATACGCAATAATTTACTTAAATTCCCAGGAAGTTTCATTTATATTAATGCCAGCCGCTTGTACGTGAGTGTTCTTCTTACTCGAGTCGTCATGATGTATCCGTATTGGGGTTAAGAGTAGGTCCGGCATTAAAGTCGAATGTCAACATGGAAATTGGCATTTCATTGAGGCGAGACCTTATTTTATAGCGGAAACACCGAGAGATGATGGATAAAGGAGTATGAGGCAGATGGCAGTGAGAAGTGTTGATTTTGTTTGAAAACTTATGGGTAACATTCTACCTGCAGTGTCCACCCCAATGTGGACACAAGCGAATAGGCTACTTCACAAAAGTTTCCAACACAAAAATACAAGCCATCAGCCATACAAATACAAATACAACTAGCTCGCGAAGGAAATTTATTCTCTTCAAAGTTGATACTCATTTAACTTGATTTTCACATAAACCAAAAATGCTTAAATTGAGTGAAATAGTTGAAATTTCTGCTGTGTAAGAACCTTGAGCAAGTCCCTTATGGGCAATTGCTCAGCGCTACCGTGTGTGAACTTCCGAACATTAGAAGGAGGGCAGTATGAGACACAGCTGTGTTAATGTTAAGAGGACCCTGCTATTAGTCTGAATACCTTGCATATCTGCTTCGGGATAGAAATATTTCCATCTACTGCAGGAAAATACTAAGGTAATTTCTGCTATTTCAGATTACAAGAGAGTCTGTTACTACACCAACTGGTCTCAGTTTTATCCGGGCAAAGCGACGTTTTTCCCTGAAGACATTGATCCATCCCTGTGTTCTCACCTCGTCTACGCCTTTGCTATCATGGAGGGCAACAGACTGACGCCACTCGAGGATAACGACGACAACACCGAATCGTCCAAGGGCCTGTTAGTATCACGACATAAATCCAGCGCAGGGTCGAGGATGGCTGAGAACAGAACTATCGATTTACAGTGCTAATTTATTGAGTTTAGTATCAGTGATGTCAATCGCTGGCTTTATATCGCATAAATCTATCGTAAATCGATAGATCCACCAATTAAAATAAAAATTCAGAAGACGCTGAAATTATCATGTCATGCAATAATCTTTCAATTTTTCATTAATAAATTATGATTACCCAAAGAGATGTAGGACTATTTTTAAGTGAGAAACATTGACCTGCGTTTGTAATAATGAAGTAAGTTTAATTAGGTCGGCCATCAAACAATGAAACTATTACCGTAATCCGCATACACAATTTACACCGTAATCCATCCAATCCTTCCTAACCTAATCCATCCAATCTTTCTAGCTGCTACTAAGTAGTAGTAGTAGTAGTAGTAGTAATAGTAGTAGTAGTAGTAGTAGTAGTAGTAGTAAGTAGTAGTAGTAGTAGTAGTAGTAGTAGTAGTAGTAGTAGTAGTAGTATTGGTAATGTAGTTGTTTGTAGTAGTAGTAGTAGTAGTAGTAGTAGTAGTAGTAGTAGTAGTAGTAGTAGTAGTAGTAGTAGTAGTAGTGTAGTAGTAGTAGTAGTAGTAGTAGTAGTAGTAGTAGTAGTAGTAGTAGTGATGATAATAATAATATAAATAACCATGTGCGAAGACTAACCATTCCAAAACAGCGCTATACTCTCATTTCTGTAAACCTGAAGGATCATGCATCTCATTAATAATAATAATATAATATAATATGATATAATCTGATACGGTATGATACGATCAGATTTGGCATGACACAGCACAATAATATTAAAACAAAATATGACATAAATATTAGTAAACAGTAATCTTATATTGTAAGGCAGTTCCGAATTTTCGTGTCCTTCCGTATGTTTGTCTGTCCGCCAAAGGCTCCGAAACGGAACGGTTTAGCGATTTGAACAAATTTACAAAACATTATTACGCACCGTCTAGGTCAACGCGACTATTTTCAGCTCGCAATTTTATTTAAACGCCGATATATGGCCATTTTGAATTACCAACTTTTTCTACGAGGCTATTTCAATACCGACATAGTATGGCCATTTAGCCACGTCACGAATGCTAAATATGCAATCTTTCGTCACACGAAGCATCTAGGTCAACGCTCTGATTCGCAACCAATAACGATGACCGTTTATTTCAAATCGGCTGAATTTATAGGTCATCGGACTTAGAAATTCGCCAATGCAACACTTTAGGGATACGAAATTTTTAACGAACGTTTTCATTTGAATTTCTATAGATCTCAACCCAACTTTATTTCAACTCAAAATTAACTTTGAATTTCGATATTTGGACATTTTACGTTTCGATGTGGTCATAGTCTGTTTCAATGACATTGAAAGCTATGCAGGAGTATATATTGCGTAGATCGAGTTGCTATTTAACAATTTCAAGCCAGCGCGTCAATTCGTCAGAGGGACACACGAAAAATTTGCACATCGTTAAATTCAAATACACGGGCGCTGACGAAGATGTCGTTAAATTCAAATACATGGGCGCTGAGGAAAACCTGGGCGAACGCCGGGTAAAAACTGCTAGTAAAGAATAAAGACACGCATATAATAAATAAATAATAATTAATGAATAAATATATAATACATATTATAACATATATAGGTTCTATACTTGGTCCTCTCTTGTTCATCCTCTATACCTCTAACATTGTTCACATTGCCTTCAAACACGGCATCCTTATACACCTTTATGCTGACGACACACAACTCTATATTAAACTTGCCGCAAAAGACTTTGATAATGCAATGTTTCGCTTAATAACATGTTTCACTGAAATCCAATCATGGTGTGCATCCATGCGCCTTAAACTTAATGCCTCCAAGACAGAACTTATCTGGTTTTACCGCAACCCGTTACCTAACTCACAATTATTCCACACTATACTCAATCTTAGCCCAGATTGCTCCATCAAACCAGCTGATGTTGTCCGAGACCTTGGTGTCCTCCTTGATAACTCGCTGTCTATGAAAACTCATATCTCCTCTATAACTAAATCCTGTTTTTTCCATCTCAGACGCATTCGCAAGTCAAGAAAAGTCTTAACGAAAAATGTGTTCGTACCCTAGTACAGGCCCTTGTCATTTCTAGAATTGACTACTGCAACTCAGTCCTTAGTGGTCTTCCTGCATCTACCCTTCAACCTCTTACAACTGTTCTTCATTACGCTGCTAAGCTTATCATGAACCTAAATCCTCGGGATCACGTCACACCGACCCTCCGTGAACTACATTGGCTTCCCATACAAGCTCGCATCAAATTCAAAATCTGTCTTCTAATGTATCGAATCTATACAAACTGTTCTCCTGCATACCTTTCTTCACTTGTTACACCCTGTTCCTCTCTCCAATCTAGACGAGGGCTACGTTCATCGTCTCAAGGTGATTTTGTTGTGATACGATCACTCAAAAACTTGGTAACAGGGCATTTGCGCTAGCCGGCCCGGCTGAATGGAACAAACTCCCTGACTTTATCCGCAAATCCTCAACATTATCGATTTTCAAAACTAACCTTAAAACATATCTGTTTAAGATTTACTATGATTGATTTTTCTGTTACGCGCTTTCGTGCAAGATTCCAATTTTGTTTAGGCGCGCTATAAATGACAGTCTAATAATAATAATAATAATAATAATAATAATAATAATAATAATAATAATAATAATAATATAAACTTACATTATAATACTTGTTTTCCTTCAAAGGCACCTTTCCTACAAACCCCGAAGACAAGGCCTATCCCTCCAGACAATTCTCCTGCTCCTTAGAGCAATTTTTCCTAAACCCGAACGAGCATTGATAAGCTTACATAGTGTGGCACGGTGGCCAACTGGTTAGAGCGGTTGACCTGTAACGCGGAGAGTTCGATCGTCCCGGCGGTTACTGTGTAGGGACCGTGAGCAAGTCCTCGCGCACAACTGTTCTGAAATAATTATAATTGCATCTGCGCCGCCTAGTCGTGTGCACTTCTGAGCTTTGGGTCCCTTTGAAAGAAGGGCGATATCAAATACAGTTGCATAGTGTATAGATTATAATAATAATAATAATTAAGAATTAATAATAATATCTAATTCTGGTTGTGTGAAATATATAAGATACGAGAGGTTTAATAACCTGAAGCAGAAGTCAAACGTGAAGACCCTGCTGACCGTCGATGGAAAGGAAAACAGGACAGCCTGGTTCAAGTCACCGGACAGCAGACGCGAGTTCGTCACGACCTCCATCGATTTCTTGAGGAAACGAAACTTCGATGGCCTTGACCTTGACCTAGAATATCTCGGGAGCAGAGACAGTCCATCGGAAGACAAGTTCCTCATCACATCTCTCGTCAGAGTAAGGAGCAACGCTATGTGCATACTGTTTTGATAGCTTTTTCAGTGATAAGATCATCAGTCTATATGCTTACCCTGAGGGGCATCCCGCTAGCATGTGGGTCCAGTCTAATGCCCGTGGTAATGCTGACAGGTCAGTCATAGGCATGACGTGTTGGCCACTTCAATTTCTTCGCCTCAGTATAGATTATAATAATAATAATTAAGAATTAATAGTAATATCTAATTCTGGTTGTGATCAAGCACCGAATGACCTTAATGCGGTCCTGACTACAATACAATAGGGGCCCAGTTCCAGTTTCGACATTAAAGAAACTTAATGACAACGAAGACACATAAGTTGCCTTCTAAACAAAGAATTACAGTGTAATAATTCACAAATGATCAGTTTTGTTACTAGGCAGCGCTGTATAATTGGTGAATCATATTGCAGGATATTCGAGAGGCCTTCAACGCCGAAGGAGTGGCGTCTGGACGACCAGCTCTTCTGTTGACGGCGGCTGTTTCGGCAAGAAAGGACAAAATCGATCGGGCATACGAAGTCAGAGAAATAGCAAAGTAACGCCTCTTTGTCTTTCACATTGAAGCAAAACATTCAGTTTTAATATCAGTTGTATGCAGTGCTTTTTTTCTAGAAAAAAAGGTTCCGGAACTCAACAAATTCAGAATAATCATAGGGGCATATTTTATGCTAATATTTCTGTTTCATATAGATCCGTATCAATAAACACTGAGCGCACCCTTACATTAGAATTAAAGTATCTAAATAATTTTATATAATTTTAATTAAAAATTTAAATTAAATAAATTATTCTTTAATGGCTGAAAAGCAAAATGGAACGTCGTTCCGGGACCTCGCTCCAAGCAGACACTGGTTATTATACAGCGATTGGTTGAGAACTGAATGCACCGGAACGGTGTTCGGTTTTTTCGCGACAAATTGCAGAACGTCAAAAAATTTATTAAAATGGGTGGAATCTGGGGTGAATTCCGAAAACTACAGAAAACAGGTGATCCGTGAGGATTGACCGAACCAAAGAAGAAAACAGAGTCAACAATCTGAGTACGAATCTAGACATCACGTCTTTTATGAGGATGGTGCGAACGACAGTGTTCAAAAGCGGCACGAATGTCATAAGGGAGAGTAGTATGGATATAGCAATACGTAACTGAACGAAGTATACTAT